>RJWT010024624.1:0-16421 GCA_004365215.1 Cuniculus paca | reverse complement strand
CCTTCACAGAGGGACAGTTCAAATGTTAATATAATATCTTCACGTCGTCAGACCTCATATTAATAATCCTTGCCTGTAAGACTTGCTGAGATGTTGGAGGAATCTTAAATAGTTTATGGTAGACACGGCCCAGAATGTAACAGTACAGAGAATAAGAAAGGAGCATGCAAAAGGCACCACAGATCAGACTACCTGTCTACACTTTTGCATTATGGAAGCTCAAAAAGCTATTCTGATAGGAGAGAGGACACAATTAAACATCTTATTGTAGAACTCTATGAGTTTAACTGTAAGCTGCCTTTACCCACATCATTCTTTACATGCACAGAGAGTACTGTGAAGTTTCTTTTAACCACGGTATTAAAAAGTTATTTTCATCGATGGCTGTAAGCCTTGTTTAAACAGCAGGCTTGCCAGATATGGTGGCACATGCCTGTAACCCCAGCACTCGAGAGGCTGAGGCAGGAAGATCACTGTGAGTTCAAGGCCATCCTCGGATACACAGTAAGTTCAAAGCCAACCTGAACTGCACAGCAAAACCCTATATCAAAAACAAAAAAACAAAAACAAAAAACAAACAAACAAAAAAAAAACCCCAGCAGGCTTTGCAGGGCTTTTTCCTGCCTTCCCAATGCATAGCACCACAACACTCCACCTTTCTCACAGTACCCAAGTCACAATGCACATAAACATGTTACGGTTCTGAGTCATGCAGTAAAGAAATCCATTGTATTTTGTTTAAGCCACTATTTCCTAAATTCATTTAATTACCTAATCCTATTTTGGCAGAAACTATATCCAAAAGGGCTGGGGATTTAGATTTAGCTCAGTGGCACAAGTGCCTGCCTGGCAAGCATGAGGTCATGAGTTCAATCCCTGGTACCAAAAAAAAAACAAAAGAAAACAAAGCACTATATCCTAGTAAAATCAGAGTTTTGGAGTGCGCAGTCGAGAAAATGTTAGAAAGTTAAGAGTCTGGAAAATGAGATTAAAAAATATGTGTTCTTTTCATGTAATAGCAATGCAGAAAATGCAGAGATCTTGTATCATTAGACTGATCTGTTTAGTTGTGTAATCTTAGACACACTTACCTTGTCTGGTTCTCAGTTTATCTATCTAGAAATTGGGATCATCTTTATAAGTTGGAATAAAAGGCCACATAGTATCTGCCCCACATACAAGGTCCTAGGTGTCATACATATAAAATTATACACACACAAATACAATATATATTTTTGATGGTTCTGAGAGAAAGAAAACCCAAGAACTCAACTACTATTAGTTACTTAATGTCAGAACAAGTTAATTCAAACAGCCCAAAGTAAACAATTTTCTAAAGGAACAAAATTTTTCACAAAGACTGAGAAGCATTGAAAACTGACACAATAGCAGCATTTAAAAAATCTTTTTGTTTTAGTTTCTTTTTTTGTAAGTGCATTAGCTCTCCTGAAAACCAGGCCCATAGGTTTTACTATTCGAGAAAAGTCATAGAAAATTCATTTCATTCAAATACTGACAGATAGAAACAGTCTTGCATTCCTGTGATGGCAGAGTATAATGGTTTTTCTAGAAATCACAAAATATCAATGACTCTTTGGCAATGTTTCACAGGATTTTCAAAATACAGATATTTGAAAAAGGAAATCAAATTCAATAACAGGACCTCAATATAATGTTATAGATAATGAAAAACACTAAAATAGGAAAGAAAATCCAAAATAACTCTTTGGACTGCAACAGACAAAAAAAATGAGGCTTTAAACTTATCCGTTCTCAAAAAACTCTAAAGGTCTGGATTTTTTTAAATGAAATTATCATTATAAATTTTGCTACTCAAAAATACCTATGCTAGCTAAACAAAATTACTGTCTTGAAGACTGCCTCTTATCTTTTCTCCTCAAATATGGGAAGTACGAGATCAGTTAGGTTTCCTCCCTAAGGTTAAAAATCTTTAAATATCTCTTTGTAGTAACTCTAATATTATAGTAATCTTTTGGGTTTTTGTAGTTTTATCCAGTTAAAAAGTGGCACATGCTTGTAATCGCAGCACTCAGGAGGCTGCGCAGGAGGATCGCAGCGATTTCCAGGTCAGCCTGGCTACACAGTGAGTTCAACGCCAGTCTTAACTACATAAGCAAGACCCTATCGCAAACAAATGAACAAACAAACAGATGAGACCAAAAAGCAAAAAACAAAAAAACCCAGGCAATTCTTGCAGGACTGTGACTGTTGCAGAAATTCTGGAAGGATGGCTGGCTGTCCAGCCTTTGCTCACGCGGGTCACAGTGCTTCCAGCCTTGCACAAAGTCCTGCTGTTTTTCTGAGTGTGGGCTGCAGAGGGCGCGCTCAGAGGGTTGGCTCCCAGGGTTCGGCAGACCTACCGCATCCTTTCTGAGCGCTCCCCGCTCCACATTTCCCACCTTGGAAGCGTTTATGTCCACTTCCTGAAAGGGCTTCGCAGAGGTTAACCCTAAACCCTAAACTCAGGAAGAAGTCGTCGCTCACTTAAGCAGGGTGAGCTGGAGCCCTAACACGTATCCGGTTTGTACATCCCGTTGGCCTTGCCAGGAGAGGCAGGGAGCCCTGTGCCACGCTCCGTGGTCTCCTGAGGGCTCACAAGCCTCCCACTCTACCTGACTCCCACTGTGTAGGAAAAATCCGGGCCCATGGAGGCCACATGACGTCGCCAAAATCACTATAGCAAGTGGAGAAGAAAGCGTTCACCTGCGTTGCCTGTCTGTAAAGTATGCTCTTTTTGGGACACCATGTAATTTTCCATTATAGTTTCAAAATGCTCTCCACTTACCCACCTGGGGTCATTTCAAAAAGACATAAAAAAGAAACCACTCCCCCTTTGTTTTTAGATCTCCTGAGGTTCCTTTTTCTTATTTAACTTCACATTTTTTTTTAAAATCCTACTGGTTTCCCAGTATTTAAAAGATAAAACTAAACAGCTATGAAGCATAGAAAGAAGCCACTTCGTAAGACTGTTCCAAGGCAGCAAAATAAATCTCAAAAAATAGAGAGAGATGAAAGGGGGCGGGAGAGGGAGAAAACGGCAGCACTAAATTGAAGAACAGCAAAACAGTTAAAACTATTCTTATGTGACTCCTCCCAAGACAGACGACACAACGCTCTAAACACATGGGTGACAGCCACAAGACAACCCTGGAAAAGCTGCCCCAGCACTCTGAGCTTCTGACTAGACCGCTGCAATGTCACTCCTGGTCTCACCAACAACTTAGACTCAGCACGAAAAGCCATCTCTGCAGTGGGGAGTGAATGGACCACAGGCACAAGGCACAGGCACAAGGAAAATACATTGGAAAAGAAATTTTTTATTTTTATCATAGGACGATGAATTTCCTATCATCGCAGATGATACAGAAGAAACACGAATCACTCCCAAGAGTGGACACCTCAGCTATTCTGATTCGAGAGGACCCTTTGAGAGTTTCTGACTTTCATAATCAAGTCTAGATTAAGCTAATAAACCCAGACTTTGCAACTGGATGCCTCACTCCGGGAGGACAGAAGAAAATGAGAGACGATCGGGAAGTCTGCTGAGCTTTGGCCTAAAGGAAGCCCAGACTTGAGGGCAGGAATGCTAACCGGGCCCCCACTTCTTTGTAATCACAGAGTGGGACATCACTACCATGCAAGAGCTTAGAGCTGACCACTTAGAATCCCCTGACTTGCTTAACTTTCTAAATGCTCATTGCCAACTGCTTCCCAAATGTAGTGAATGACATGAAAATATCTACATCTTGATGAAACTGTAAACAGTGCCCTTTTCCTAGAGAAAAAGTGGCACATACACCTCAACTAAAAAGCAGCAGCACAAGCTGGTGGCTCACACCTGTAATCCCCGCATTCAGGAGGCTGAGACAGGAGGATCGTTGTGAGTTCGAGACCAGCCTGGGCTATAAAGTGAGCTCAAGGCCAGTCTGAACGGCCTAGTGAGACCCTGTCTCAAAAACACAAGGGCTGGGGATCTAGCTCAGCAGTCTAAGCGCTTGCCCGGCAAGTACAAGGTCATGAGTTCAATCCCCGGTGCCGCAAAAGAAAAGAAAAAAGAGCCGTGCAAAGATCCCACTGTCAGAGATGGGCAGAGCACACAGGATTCTCCTAGCGCAACTGCAAGGAAGAGGTCAACTGAAGGAAGGATGAATTTATTTAAAAACAGAAGTTAAAATCCTGTGCCCCTGTGTAAAATTATCTTTATAAACTCTGGGAAGGGGGCTGGAGTTAATTTCAAGTGCCTGTGGGTGGGGTGGCTTTTTGGTTGTCATTTTGTGTTGTTTCTGGTTGGGTTTTAGAACTGAGATGACCAAAAAGACAATTTAAAACTAAAAACATATGCAAGTATTCGCAGGCTGTGCTCTCACCTGTATCCATCTCGTCCACGTTGCTGAGGAAGTCCTCTGGAGTTGTGGGGACACTGTAGCACCCCAAGCCCAGGCCGCTGTCTGTGCTTTGCTCCCGTGAGTGGTAGGGCCCCCTGGAGAGCAGAAGATGGAGATATCTGTGTGAGACTGCTGAATAAAGTCCACAGTGACAAAAGTCACGGCAGCTTGGCACCTGCTGAGTCTGTCCTTCTGCTCCATTTGCAGGGAGCAAATGGGAGAAGACTGTACCTCCCTTCAATTCTGACAACTACATCCTAATATTAATGAAACTAATGCATTATAAGCAAGTAACACTGATGATTCACAGTACATCGTCACTGAGTTCGTCTGCATTTCCAAATAACCACATGGACAGTTTTACATTTGAGTATGATGCTATTTATATGAAATAAAAAAAAAAAACTAAGTTGAATACTGCATCTGAATACACACACTAATGGCAGTAAGAATATATGTATAAGAGACACACATCAGTTCCTGCACAGTGGCTACCATGGGGAGTGAAGAAGAGACAGAAACGAGGCTTTAGTGGTGGTGGAATGGGTTCTAAAATTAATTGTAATACTTTATTTACTAAGAAAGTGCCAGGTGTGGTGGTACATGCCTATAATCCTAGCACTCAGGAGGCTGAGGCAGGTTTGCTGTGGGCAGCCTGGACCACACAAGTGAATTTAAGGCCAACCTTCACTACATAGTGAGACTCTTCTCCCCCTCCCCAAAAAAAAGGCACAATCAGGTAGAAATAAAGCAAATCTGGGAAGGAGGTACATGAGTAACTCCTACGTTATTCTTCATATTTTCCTGTACTTTAAAATCAACTGCCAGGCATGGTGGTGCATGCCTATAATCCCAGCACTCAGGAGGCTGAGGCAGGAGGATTGCTGTGAATTTGAGGCCAGCCTGGACTTCAAAGCAAATTCAAGGTAAGCCTGCACTGCATGGTGAAACCCTGTCTCAAAAAGACAAAAATGAAATGAAATGAAATGAAATGAACAACTGCAAAAACCTATTGCATCATTATTTTAGTTGCTGTTTATTTTCATCACACTACCTTTAATTGTACTTGTTGGTTTTCCAGAAGCCTCTTCAAAGGTAGAAAAACATAGGAACTAGAATATTCCATGTTGCTGGGATTGAAAAGGCTATATTTACAGTTGACTACTTCTACTCATGCAGATACTTATGGTTAAGTTAGGTTTTCCTTCTGCTCCTGTGTTTCACCTTTTCAAAACATCGTCTCTTTGTTCTAATTAATTTTTAAATTGTGAAATAATTTTAGACTCACATAGAAGATGCAGAAAAAGGTACAGTGTGTGCCCTCCACCCAGCATCCTCCATGGTAACATCCTACATAACCACAATACTATTACCAAAACCAGGAAACTGACATTGTGGTAAGTATTATCTAAACTGTAGACCTTATTCACATTTCACTACAAATATCATCTCTTAAAGGTTTTGTTCTCAATTTGCAATGGACATGCTTTTATCCTTTTGTGGGTTAAATAAAACCACAAGATTCTTCTAAGTTTAATTACTAGACAGTGCCATCCTGTTTAAATTAGAAGTTCATCACATATTCAAATTATTGACTAGGGTTTACTCCACATCCCATCACTAATTTCTGAATCTGAGGATTTTATAAAAGTAAATGACTTCCTCTGATCTTTTTTGTGACAGTTCCCCCCACTTCCTCCCTCATCCTCAATGCTCCAGCTTTTCACCTTTTCCCAGTGTAAACAAAGACCCCTTATAGCCTAGACCACATCATAAAAGACCACAAAAATAAATGGCCCCAAATGTCAGCTTACCCATTGAGGAAAGGATCTGAGCTATTATTGGTGATGGATCTCATGTCTGTGGTCATGGCGGGCGGGTTGACAGCAGCCTGAACGGTGGCCATTGTCTCCGCTTCCATGGGGAGCTGCCTGCAGAGGGCGGCTTCCTAGAAGGAAGACAATGAGAGGAGCGGGAAAAGTTAGTCATTATCACAGGATGGGAGCAGAGTCTATGTCACCAGAAACCGAAAACTGCTCCCCATATACAAAACACTTTATATTTACTTCCAGTAAGTCAAAAACATCAGGAAATCATTAGCACTCTCCCTCTGAAGAAAGTCTTAGCAGTATGCCACTTTCCTACATCCACAAAGCTAATGCGGAGCTCAGCTAACATCTGGTCTTGAGGTACTTACTTCAAAACTGTCCCCACGTACCCACGCAACTGTCTAAGCACTCAAATCACAGGAAGCCTCAGCCACCCTCTCAGAGCCACGTCCGTTTCCATCGAAGGTTCTCGGACCCACTCTAACTCAGCTGAAGCCGTCAGACTCCTTTGGACTAGCAGGGACATCCTGCTCTCTGTCACCCAGAGGCCAGTGAAGCAGAGGATTACAGAGTTCAGGGTCTACATTAATCTACCTCAGGCAGTTTCTGTTAACAACCAGGAGAGTGAAACCATTAAAATTTTTTTTTTTAAAAAAAGAAGTCAATCTGATTTTCTATTTGATAAACTTTTGACTAATTAAATGATAGCATATGGGTTTTATTAGCAAAAAATATAGTGCAAGCATTATTTTTAAAGCCAACATGCCTTTGCCAAAGAGGGTCAATTCAAAAGGTCATGAATTTATTGACTGTAATTACCTTCTCTGGGTAGCACCTCAAGAAGCCTCACCCATTTTGACAAAGATCACCAGGCATCAGATGCCTTTCAAATGTGCCGCTGTTTCCAGAGAATAATACTTGTGTGCGTTTACACTTGTACCTACCTGACACCAAGACTAGGCCCTTCCCCAGACATATGCCTATCCGTTTTCCACTTTTCACACTGGAGTCATCAGTCTCGACTTCCCTTAGAGCCATGGCTACAATGGCAAACAGAACAGGCCATCTAAGTTACAGTATCTCTCTTAGATCTCTTCCTGCCCTAACACGCTGTGACTTTAGAGGGTAACTGCTGTCGAGACAAGTCCCAGTGAAGTCATTGGCTATAAAAGCTTCTGGTTACTACAGTTCACTGTGCTGTTACTAGGAGTTATGGAAACCTGACTCATAAACCGTGAAGGACCCAATTGATAAGAAACCGCACTGTTAACTCGAATGGAAATTAAATACTCTGGCCTCTGGTGCACTTCTGTTCACCTAGACTGCAATGACTCAGTACATTTAACCAATTTTATTCAGTAATCCATAAAAAGAAAATTTTAAAATGGAGATTTTTTTTTAAAAAAAAAGTGAGTTCAGTTCATTATCCAAATCCTGGAAATAGCTTCTGAACAAATCTAGAAAAGTTCAATTATTTTCTGAGAGTTGTTTTTACATGGCAGAGAGCATGTGTTAGAAACTTTATTACCCAACAAAGCCTTTCTGAAAGCCTCCTGGAGAAGAACAACAGGGCCCAAAACCTGGTACGAGGAACCTGGAGTACAGTGTGCAGCCCCAACCTCACACACCCCGAGCCTCCGTATGAAAACACGGTCAGTGACGCCATTCACTTTCTTTTGGTACTGGAGACTGAAGCTAGGGGCCTTTGCACCGAGTTACCTCCCTAGGCCCCGTTGCTTTGAGGTAGGTCTTGCTAAGTCACTAGGGTACCCAGGCTGAGCTCACACCTGTCATCCTCCTACCTCCACCTCCCAGAGCGCCGGGAGTACAGATGTATTCCATGATGCCTGGTTTAATTTTTAGTTCTTTGTAAACTGAAGGGGCAAGAATCCTTTGGCTAATAACCTTCATTATCCAAAAAAAAAAAGTTTCACTTTCTCCTAAATATTCTATTCATCAACCATTCTGAATAAATATGGGGCTTACTTCTATATAGAAACTCTTTCAAACATCAAAGTTGATTAGATGGCTGCATTTCTTTATATTTCACAATGTTTTATCACATACATTTGAAGAGTATAAGTTGAACACATAATTTCTAAGAGGTCTGAATTTAAATACAGTAACAATCATTTCTGGAACTTCATGGAATTACTGATAGAATATGCAAATTATTTATTAACTGTAATGACATGAAAATCAAATTTAAATTAAAAGAAAATATCAGAAAGTACATATAAAATATGTAGTTCTAAACATTCCTTTCCATTTAAATTACTCCAAGCATACTTTAAGTAGATAAAACATAAAATAATGCTTGTGTGTGGCCAAATATATAAATAAAATTCAAAAAGCTTATATAATAACAAAAGCTAAAAGCATGCACAGTATATTGGGGGAAATGTTACACTGTCCCATTTCATATCCATTCCATCCATTTATTGATTGTTGGTTTTTGTTTGATTTTCTGAGACAGGCTGTCACTGCATAGTCCAGGCTGGTCTTGTAGTCCAGGCTACCCTCAAACTTTCAACGATCCTCCTGCCTCCGCCACCTGAGTGCAGGACTTATAGGTGTGCACCACCACGCCGGGCTTCCTGTTTTAAATTCAAGAAAACTGAAATTCATTCTTCATCATTGGTGTTAGCAATAGTTAAAGGTTTAATGCTACCAGACATGTCCTAGGCTTAGCACAGAAAGGGAGCCGGCCATAGAGGAAAAACTGTCTTTGGAATCAGAAAGATTGGAATTCAAATGTTAGTTCAGATTATGATATAGTTGTGACATCCTGGACTAAATTATTAACCTTTCTTAGCAGGGTGGTGGTGCATGCCTGTAATCCCAGCACTCAGGAGGCTGAGGCTGGAGGATTGCTGTGAGTTCGAGACCAGCCCGGGTTACAAAGTGAGCTCAAGGCCAGCCTGAACTGCACAGTGAGAACCTGTCTCAAAAAGACAAAAAAAAAAAAAATCTTAACCTTTCTTCACAGTTTGTTCCAAAAAAAAAAAAACAAAAAAAGGCCCATAAAACCTGTCTTGTTGGGCTATCACAGAGATTAGAAGCATAATTACAAGAATGCAAGAATGAGCTGCTGGTGGTGTTCAGTGGTCTGAGAGGTAGGGGTACTATCTCATACTGGTGTGGAACTCTTGTCCCCACACCCTGACATGCCATTTAACTTTATCCTCATGACGACCCAATTGTCTTCATTTGACAGAGGAGGCCACTGAGGCACAAAGGGAGTAAAGACTTTCCCAAGATCCCATGGCTAATAATGCGTGGAGGAGGAGCTAAATCCAGGCTGCCTAGCTTCCCAGTCCATTCTGGTAACCACCACAGACAGCACGGCAGAAAAGACAGCGCTGAGGGTGAAGCTGGCGTGCCTCAGCTTTGGGGCCCTTTCACATGCTGGCTGTGAGACTTAGGCCTGTTTGCCCAGCTATAAAATGGAAATAGTAGCTGCTTTACCTCAGACCGTTGAGAGGAGACTTTAATGAAGCAGCCTGTTCAACAGTGCTGAACACAGTTTTCCTCCCTGAACTGGGAAAAGCGCACTGGCTGTTCTCTTTGATGCTGCTCCACGACGACGTAGAGGTGGAGCTAGTGTCCTGGGAATTCACAACCCATCAGGCTGAGTTGTGAATTCAGATTTTTAAGGCCACTTTCAGAAAGATCTGGGAAGTGTCCCTTGGTCGTCCCACCCAGCCTTTTTCCTCCCCCATCAGCTTTATTTTTTCTGTCTTAGCTGGGGTTGGAAAGATCGTCACAAAATAAGGGCTTGAGAATCTCTTTGTGGTCATGCATTTGGCCTCCTAGAAAAAAGAAATTATGTGAGTTAAAAAAAAAAACAAAAAAAACACCCCACCATCTCCTAGCCAAGCGTGGTGGTTCTACACCTGTAATCCCAACACTCAAAAGGTTAGGGCTGGAGGATGGCCGTGAGTTCAAGGCCCACCTGGGCTACATAGTGAGTTCAACGCCAGCGTGGACTACAAGGTGAGACCCTGTCTCAAAAAACAAAAACAAAAACACCACTCCTAGCAGCTGGGAGTGGGCGGGATGGGAAGGTGTGTAAAACAGCTAGGGATGGAGGATGTGAAAAGCAAATGCTCTTTGTGAGTTGAAGGTGTCTCTGGAAGCAAATCTCAGGCCTCCTTGCCTCCAACTCCCCGCTAGCCTAAATCAACAGAGGAAGTGAGAAAGTACACAGCCTCAGGGTCTGGGATATAGCTCAGCAGTACAGCCTCTGCCTGGCAAGCCAAAGTTGTGAGTTGATTATTGGGGGGTGGGGGGAGAGTGCCCCGAAGCCCGCTGCTGCCCCCTGGCTGGAGCACAGAGAGGTGAATTACAATAGCCTTTTCTGAGGGTGCAGGCCCGATTTAAGTGTGTGCCACCAAGGATTATACCAAAATGAAAGACTGGATTGTTTTAATTATAGAGGGTGGGACGAGTAGAGACAAATGAAAAGGAAAATAAATAAAGACACTGTTTTGAAATCTTAACATTAAAATAGTTATTCTGGTGCAAAGGATGATTGTTCTCTCTCTCTCTGCCAAAACCCTGAGGGACTTCAGAGGCAGAAAGTTGAATTATTTACCTTCTTTGGGGAGGTGGGGGACATTCCTGATGTAAATCTCCTTTTAACTCTTTGCCAAGAGATTCTAGAAATTCACTGTCACATTTCCTGGAGCCTCCCTTTTTGAAATATCTCATCATACATGCTCAGCTGCCAGACTGTTGCTATAAAAGAACAGAGTCGAAACTCTGATACTTTTGGGAAAACATTTGTTGAGTCCATAATTACTATCCAGAGCCTGTTTGTTGCTCTTTGAATTCAGGATGTATATAGCAATCTTATGTTCCACAATGTTTCTGTTGTTCCTTTGAATCACACTAAGAAAAAATTATAATTTAAATATTCTCTCTTCACTTTAAAAAAGGTGCTGAATGAATTTTGAAATGGCATATTTTCTCATACTTCCATGATCTTAGGTAAATAAGTTGCTTTTCTTTAGCACAGAATGAGTCTCCACTTTAAAAATATGTTCAATTTACAATGTTTTTCAAAAGAACCATTTTCTTTTACCACCCACTCATTCATTTTAATTGACAGAAATTGTATCTAGTTATCATGTTCAACAGGTTGGTTTGAAAAAAGTCTTTTTTTAAAAACTTGAATTGATAGGTATTAGTCCTCAACAAGGGAAGAGAAAGTGGATTCTTTCTGGGACTTGTAGGCAAGGGTAACATTTGACAAAAGCTGAAATGGAGCTTCCTCAAGGGTAGGGACCTGGTCTGCTCATTTATGTGCATTTAAGGACTAAGAATATTCATTGAACCCATAAGTGCATAAGTGAGCTTATTAAATAACCAAATTTATTCAGAGGGATTTAGCATTACTCAGCGTTGGAAGACATGACCTTTGATTCCCAGTCAACTCAGAAACCTACTTCTGCAAAGCAAAGTCCTGTAGTCTGAAGAAGCAGCCATCACACCACCTGATCCCCTACGATGTGATGTTTTGTAACCTCTGTAAATAGCTATGCTTCTCCTGACAGGAAGCAGACCCCAAACGATTTTCCCCAGGCTAGGGCAGCTCACAACTGGGTGTGTCCCTCCCTAGAGCCCAGGGCCAGGAATGGCTGTGTGAGGCCGGCCAGCTGGCCAGCCTGCCGCAGTGGCTGTCAAGCCCAACAGAAATCTGCGGGACCTGCCAAAAGAATTCCGAGGCCTCCCGCCTTCCTGTCGCCCTGGCAACCACAGGCTGGGCTTAGTCAGCATTTTTGTTTGACACGCTTCGTTCTCAGATCCCCAAACCCCAATTAAAGCAAGGATGGGGGTAAACACAGTGTGGAATTTGTTTGGAATAATAATGCAGCCCCCGAGAAGGAGGAAAGGGGAGCCAGAGACTTCACCACCTCTGGGGTAGACAGGAAGTCCCCAAGGTTAAAATCTTCCAGGCCAAAGCCATACCTGCCCAGCTTTCTATTTAAATGAGTAACAACACAAAGAAATACTCTCTTCAGATAAAGCTGAGCATGTCAAAGAATTGTCCTTCTAGATGGGTAAATAAAACTGCTAAGTTTGTTTCTTAATTCCTTACCAGGGACAAAAATTTTCCACTTCTTCTGGTAAAGGCACAATCATGTCTTTTAGGATACAGAGCAACTACTGTGCAGAATTTTAAGGTGCAACAACACAACACTTTATAGTCATTGCAGGCACACGTGACTAATGGTGTTTAAAAATTTATGCCCATTCTGTTGTAGAAAGGGTTCCAGATACATAGGATGGATACTGACAAAGTCAAGGCACAACTTGCATGACTAATACAGAGTAAATAATTTTCCCACAAATAAAGAAAGAAGAGTACTGGGGAGGCTGAGCCAAGAGGATCACCGTAAGTTTGAAGTCAGCCTGGACTACACATGCATTCAAGACCAGCCTGAATTACATGGTAAGACCCTGTCTCAAAAAAAAACAAACAAAAAAAGCGAAAGAAGAGGTAAACAAACTACATTAAAATATGCTTATGTTATCAATTTTCTTTTACAAAACGAAGGACATACACAGAAACATCTAGAAAGAGTGGAAAGTAATCACCTTTATAACCATTCTCTCTAGGTAAGAGCACAGATGATTATAATTTTCTTTTTTTGTTTCTGAGTACCCATTTTGGTACTCAGAATGAATGTGCATTTGGCCTTTTTGTGCAATCATTTTATAATCACTCACATGGAGTAAAAGTCACACTTTGCGGTGAACAGTTCTGAGTTCTAACAAATACAGAGAGCTGTGAAACAGCCACCACACCAGATATAGAATGGAGTTATCACTCTCTGAACTCCAGAGACCCTGCTGGGGGTCAATCCCACCTCCATCCCCAGCCTGGGTGGCTCTCATCTGTTCTATGTCCTCATGGGTTTGCCTTTTCCAGAATGTCACATAAATCAGACTGTATAATGTATATGTAGCCTTTAGCAATCTGCCTTCTTTCACTTAGCAAAAATTCTTTCTTTTGCATTAACCAGATATATGTGTGTTTTTTACGATGCTTTGTTTTGTTTTGTTGTGGTGTGTTTTGAGACAGTTTCAGTAGGTAGTTCAATCTGACCTTGAATGCACTATATAATCCAGGTTGACTTTGAACTCAAGGGAATCCTCCTGCCTCAGCCTCAAGAGTGCTGGAATTACAGGTACACATCACCATGTCTGGCTTTAAATTGTATTTTTAAAAACTAAAAAAAACTTCTACTTGAAAAAACAAAATAACAGAAAGTAAACTTTCAATTAAGAGCTGCTTTCTTGAGAGGGCATGGTGGCTCATACCCATAATCCCAGCACTCTGGAGGCTGAGGTGGGAGGTTCAAAGCCAATCTGAGTTACTTGGTGAGATTTTGTCTCAACAAAACAAAACAAAACACCAAAAAAACCTTTCTTTTCTAGTGTTTTCATTTCTTGAATGAACCCGAAGATCCCTCATAGCCTTTGTGAAATCCAGTAAAAGTCTACCGCTTATCACTGACAATGGAGAATGGCTTTCAAAAAAATTTTCTCTCTAAAATGTCTTTGACCATTCTTGTTGACAAAGAAGTAATAATGCAGTGAGCTGCAGGCCTGGCTGGGATTCTTTGTGCTACATGTCCCCTCCATTTGGACACCTGCCATGTCCTGAAATAATACATAGATTATCAGACACAAATAGTATATAGCTCAACTATGTTGTGACAGCACCCAATGCTAAGTCTTAGGGATCACATTGAAAGAAATTCTCCTGGTTACCATTCCTAATCAGTGAACCCACAAAACTGCACTGACACACTTTGATCTTAATTTTGTTGCTTTTTAACAACTTATTGGCCTGGTGGGGTCATTGGAAAAAAAGGAGCATCTTATGTCACTTTTGCAGATCCTGCACCTCTGGTCTCTCGGCTGCAGTAACAAAAGTCAAAGACAGCAGTCATTGGGATCCCATGAAGAAGGAAATGGTGTTAATTTACCCTCCTGGCCACCAACTTGGATTTGATCTAATTATTTTACCTCCTCTCCTAAAATATAAAACTATATGAGGGTAGCCATTTCCTACCTATCTTTCTATTACTTTCTACTGCATACAAAATGTTGGCCAAATGACTGAGTGAGAGGATAATGCATGGAAGGCATGAGAACATGTGAGCTTCTGTCCTCCCTTCACCCTATAGAGATAGGCCCTGACACGGGGCCTCTTTCCTGGAAATCTCCTGACTGCAGTGGCTCTTGGCCTGCCTACAGAGCAAAGGTCCTGAGAACACAGGATGTCCACCTGGAGATCTCCCGAAAGCAAGAGGAGAGCCAGTTAATCACAAACTGCCACTGTGTGAAGGATGGGGTGAGTGAGAATGAACAAACAGAAGGCTAGAGATAATTGTAAATCTCATCAGCCAGCCATGGTGACAAAAGCCTGTAATCCCAGCACACAGGAGGCTGAGGCAGAGGATTGCCGTGAGTTCAAGGCCAGCCCAGGCTACACAGAGTTCAAGGGCAGTTTGAACTGCACAGTGAAACCCTGCCTCAAAAAAAAAAAAAGAAGAAAAAGAAAATTCATTAGGCCTGCCACTTTCTCCATCCCTAAAAATTCCGACCTGATGTTGGAAAGCAGCTAAACAGTGTTATTTCTAGTCCACTGCTCACTCCTGCCCTGGCTTAGTCATAAATAGTGAAGAAAAATCTACAACTGAATCACAATCAGCAGGTATCCCGACACCCCCAGAAATCATCATGGAACACTCGCTCATCATTTATTGTACAGCCTTAAAGGGAATCTTTGACTCTGGGGACCAAAGCTGTTTCTAGGGGGAAAAAAAATCTTCCAGGATTAAAAAGTTTATTTAGACTTTTCTTCCTATACTCAACAACAAAACTAAAAAGACATTAGAACCACTCATTGCAGTTCCTCCTAACTCTGTACACACACACACACACACACACACACACACACACACACAAGCATGCACACGCACAGCCTGTTCTCCCTGCCCTGCCATGGGCTGGGGGTGGGAGGGTGCATACTATGAGATAGCAAAATACCCCAAGTTCCTCAGCCTCCAGGGCTCAGCACTGAGGAACTCGGTGGGCATGTCTGTCATACGAACTATCAACATTATCTTGTGGTTCAAAGGCACCTACAGCTGAACCAGAGGAAGCAATTGAGGGCACTTTGCCCACCCCTTTTCAGAAATGCTTTCTGTGGGAAAAAGGGGGGTGGGGTGAGGGAAAGAGAAACATATGAGGGGGCAGAAATGAAAACCAAGTCATTTTTTGCAGAATAGTCTACACACACACACACACACACATTTCATTAAAGCTCATTTAAATACAAAACTAAGAATTTGAGAACTTATAAACAGTACTATAATTCCTTCCAATTCACATTATAGAATAGAAACTTTATTATAAATAAAATTTTACCCCAAGACAGAAAACAATAATATAACGATTTCCTGCCAGAAACGTGATCCTGTGTATCTAAAACAGTATAAACAACTGTTACCCTGAAATAACCATGCAAGTTCAAATATAAATCCTCAGGGTAAAAGGCACAACTGTAGTTACCTTATAAAGTTATCTTCCTCAGTTTGGAGAGAATTTGGAGGAAAGTTCAGCTAAGCCAAAAAGCACAGTTTATATTCATGTCTCTTATGTTCAAAGGGTATGTCTAAGAAATAATTTTAATTCACCCTGTACAGTTCTTTAAACCTCACGCCGCACAGATACCTTATATCCTAGGATTGATTTAATGATAAATATATTACTCATTTATGGAGGTCTTTGCATATTTTTAAAGTATCAGCTATAACTGAAAAAAACTGTTTATCCTAACATGCCCAGAATCCACCACCCAGAAAGACCTTTGTACTTATTATTTCTTTAAAGTTGCAGAAGCTATGCAACTGTCTTGCTTCACATGAATGGTAAGAGTCTGAAGAGTCAGAAAATAAACTGAAGCTTCGCTCCTCAAAATGTAGCCAAAAAATGAGACCTGCACACATGGGCTGTATTAGTTTAGCAACACAGGGGAACAGATTCTGCTCTTCTATAGGCCAAGCCACTAAGCAGGGAGAAAACCATGGATTCTGTCAGTCACTTTACAGCACAGCACTAGGCTGACCATGGGACACACAGCAACATTCTGTTGACTGAGTGGACA
>RJWT010024623.1:0-16420 GCA_004365215.1 Cuniculus paca | reverse complement strand
TTGATTTTTGATTTCTCCCAAACCTCCAATCTCCAAAATATAATCTACCTATAATGGTGACATATCTGTGCCAAATGCTCCCACAAACACATGCACACTCACAGTCAGGCATATGATCTCTCCTTCACCTGCAGCATTGTCAGCACCCAGTCCCTTAATCTGCCCTCTCTCATGGACTCTCTCAGGGCCACACATGATGGCTCTTCTCCACAGCAGTCTGTGGTCTGAGCACCACCAGCTGAAAAGTGTGTGATAGCTGTGTTCACATTACTCATCTAAAGACTCCAGTGCTCCCCTTTGCTTTGTTGAGGACAAATCCTTTTGGTTATATGTTTAAGATCTTGTGCTGCCAGAACCTTTAGAAATTTTTGGAAATGTATATTAATGTCTTGCAAAATCAGAAGTCTCATCTCTCACAGTAGTTTTAAAAATACTGCTGCTGTTATACCCAACTTGATTCCCAAGTTTAATAAAAAATTTTTTTCTGTCTCTTTGCATTTTCTCAAGCTATTTACAATAATTAAATGCCCCAACTTTCTCCTTTCACCTTTGAAATTACAGTTCTCTAAGACCTAGCTTAGGTGTCTCACATTGTCCATGACGATTCAAATTCCATTCTTTGGAACACACAGTAGTACTCCCTTGGCATCAGTCAATTGACTTTCACTTATTCTTCTGTAATAGTTGCTTGTATAATTGTCTTTTTTTCCTTTAATGGACTGTAACCTCTTTTTAGATAAATACTGGTATTAATATTTTAAGCATGTAATTAATGAGTGTAATGGCTTACATAAAAAGCTTAATAAATATTTGTTGATTAAATTAATGTTGGATGAACAAATATGCAAATGAATTTAATAAAGGCTGACATTTTGTAACAGTTTTTATGATTCTCAAATGTAATAGGGCATTAGATGTACATATGTACATAGGTTTAAAAATATAAATGTATGTGGATATATGCGTATATACCCACACATACATGGATATCTCCATCTGTATTACTATGGACATACACATGCATATACACATATATAGCTGTAAAGTGTTGTTGAGGAGGTTCAGATTTTAAAAATATATTAAAGACTTTTAAAATATTACTCATATATTCTAGTCAAGTAATTTAATAATATTTTTGACATATAAGTCTGAATAGATACTTGAAAATTTACTCATTTTTAGATGGTATTGTTTAGACTCTTATGTAAAGAATCACCTTGAAGACTTTAGAATTGAGGACACTTTCTGTCCTGTGTCCCAGGTTTCTCTCTGGTCTTGGCTGGAGTTAGCAATCGCTTGTTAATCACATTTTTCTTCTTTTGTGGGCATTAGGCATTTGTAGCAAATAATGATGTATCTTTGAAATGGCTTGGGCAGAAGGAAAATGTAGCTCAGATCACAATAGTCCAGAGGATAAGGCAGTCTTGATATAATAAATATCAGGGGATTGTTATTGTTTTGTGTTGAGATAATTGTAAAGTGCTCTTTCTATGTTGGGCACATAGCCTTGTTTATAGCCTTTGTCATTTTGCTATTCATTTCACTATGTAGTGATTGCTTGATATGAAGCTAAACAGAAAATCTTCCACAGAGCAATGTCACAATGTCACCTATCCTTTCCAGGGAGAAAGCAAGATTAGGAGAGGTTATTAATGGGAAGTACTACTGTTACATATGGTAAAACAGTGAATATATAGAAATTTTTAAGCTTCATTGCATGAGCAGCAGGCAAAACCTCAGGCTCTGCTCTCAGGAGAATGATTTACATAGATGAGTCACTTCCCTGAGTACAGTGTCCTAAATCTTCTGTCCTGCTTTGAAATAGGCTCCCTGAAACAACAAAATGGGTTATTAGAGACAGCAAATCAGTGTGTTGCAATTAAGCAAGAAACACTGTAACAGAAAACACACCAATTCACTCTTACTTTGAATTGCTGTTTTACAGAAATGCAAAGTAATCTTACATTCTTCAATATGGAGGAGTATAAACTACTGTTCATAACAAATCTTCTAAGACTTGCAGGATTTTGCAATCCATAAGCCATTAAGAAGCACTGCCAATCTAACTCAAACTAGGACTTCAGTCCCTTATGAAACATTCATTAGCAATATGTTAGCCTGGTTGTTAATTTTCACATTGGTTTCTTAGTATTTTAGTCTCTCATTGAAAGGAAAAAAAGTTGGAACAGTTTATTATATAAACACACATGTGGAAGTTGAGAATAAATACTGAAGACAAGACCACATTGAGGAAGAAAATAGGAGACAAATTTCAGAACGTCCAAAGTTTTATCAGGAAATGAGGAATTCAGACAAGCAATCGATTGTCTTTTCTACCTCTTGGAAGAAGGGCTTCAGAGACCTGGGAAATGACAGGCTTGGTAGGATCTGAAACCACTGTGTTATAAGAAAAACTTCTAGTAATATTCACATTTTTAACTTAATTTCTGCTTGCTTGCTTTTATACTTAATTAACTTTTTAAATGAAAATATCTATCATGCTTAGGCTCAGGCATCATGAACCAAGAGGATGGCTGTGAAGATGGGATGAAGTCAGAAATGTCTAGGCATCATTTCCTGCCTATCTCTAAGGTCTATTTTCAGGTATTCATCCACAGAGTCTGGAGTTCCATATATTGCTGGAGGCCACAGTGCCCTGTCCTGTGAGATATGGATATCACAAAGTTTGAGTTTTGAGTTTCCTAGCAGCTAATTCATAGAAACAGAACTTGCTGGAGAGTTTTCTCATGTGATAAAATATACTGTACTACTTTACAAAAAGCAAAACTTTGCCTGGTATTACATTCTAAATACATTTTCTTTGTAAAAATGATTCTATCAAAGATGGTATTATCTCTAACAGCAGGTTTGCAAGGGATGCAAACATCACCTTTGATATTTTTGTTTTAAGCTTAATAAAGTCTACGGTCACACTGCTAAATTATGATGTGTTAAAATTTTCTCTGCTCTGTGATTATACATATGTCTGAGACCAGCTGATCCTAGGACATTTGTATTTAGCAGGTATTTAAACTTCCTTTATCAAATATTTTTTAACAATACTGTGAGGCAACTGTTTATAAGACAGGGGAAATCAATTGGAAAATGAATATTTTCTTACCTATAATGGATAATACACATAAAAATGTATAGGATGAGATGAGAGAGAGACAGATAGGAAACTGGCCCTAAAAACACTTACCATTTGGATCTTTGGTTGTCACTTGATATCTCTTTTTTCAAGCCTGCTAATTTTTTTGGTGTGATTTTTTTCCTACCATGACATTTTCCAAGGAAAATAAATAATATGTTATTAACTGATTGCAGCAAAGCTATGGACAGTATAGGTTTTTGGAAAGTTTGATTATTTCTAAGTGAATGCTTCCTTATTAAATTGGTTATTTCCATATCTATTTATTCAAAGTTCCTTTAGATGTATGTCCTAAGATTCCCTCAAACAACTGCATTAATATGTAACAGCCCTAGTATATCCAGCGCCTCTACAAAGTGAACATAAATAAAATCAATTTAAAGGATAGCTAAATTTTATAGAAAAGTCTCTGGGTCAAGCTTTACTTCTTAAGGATAATAAATATTGAAGTGATCATATAATAACGGTCACTAGGTGAGGGCTTAGTATGCTTTTGAAACAGCGTGGGATTTGTAACACTGTCACCAAAGGTATCTGAAAAGGAAAGCAAAATTTTTGTCGGAGTTGATTCTCTCTTCAGCAGGTTTCTTCAGAAATTCAGTTAGTTTTCCCTGATGGCAGTGAGCAGTGGGATACTAATTTCATGCATACTAATTTTGATTCCCTTATACCATTAATTTATTCATCAGTAGTGGCATGCCCTGAACTTCACAGTCAAGCCAAAAAGTCCTCTAGAGATTGATTAATTAGGTCAATGGAAAGGACAGTATGTGAAGCTCAGTTTTTCGATGGTGGAAAATTTGTAATTAACCCTGGTCATTTTAGAGGTACTTGTATCCTAGTTTTTACTTTGTAGGATGATTACATAATGTATTATTGAAAAATTTAGAGTAATTGCTGCTTCTCAGAAAATCTCCCAGCAAAGAGGGTTATTTATAGGGTAAACATAAACAGAAAGGGTCACAATTATTGGGAGCCTGGCCAACAGTCCTGATTGCCTGTCTTAAGAGTATGGCAAGAAAAATCAAAAACAGAGACAAGTATAGCATTGCTTCAGTGGCTGGGAAGTCAATGTCTCCAGATTGGTCCTCTTCCACTCCCAAAGCAGCCACTATTTATTAGGTGTATACAGTGATAGGTCACAATTCAGCAGAAGACTCGGACTCAAGGGAGTCAGATGATCTTAGCTTAGAAGTGTTTTGTCCTGGAGTATAATCCTGAGATGACTCAAGAAGGTGTAGATGATCTTATGCTTGGAAGAGGCAATAGAAAATCTCAGATGCGTAATACCAATAGTTCCAAACCTCCATTTTATTCCATAGGGAAGAATGAAAATAAGCTGTTGTGAATTTGTGATCCCCAACACAATAAACAGAAAGTGTTTTGTTTTGTTTTTGTCTCACTGTTCTCAATGTACAGAGCAAGACTCATGAGTGAAGTCTGAGAGCAAAAGGTTTTGATATGACTCTGACCATGTGTAGTAAAGAATTTCACCTTGTCTGTGGAAAGATTTGGCCTTTGTTTTTAGCCTCTGGGAGGTAATGTCTGCACCCTAGAAATATAATTGCAAAACAAGCACAACAGTGTGATTTGGGGTCTGGGATGCTGGGTATTCTAGTACTGGGGTATGGGGTTGGGGACTTTGAGACACATAGCATCAGCTTCACATCTAGAGGGGCTGCAGATTGAGGACAGGTTCCGGGGTGGTCACTCATGCCTAGAGACGAGGCACCAAGAACTCTGAATACTAAAATTTGGGTAGGCTTCTGTGATTGGCAGTACTACACACATTGTCATATTCCAATGTCACACTGTTCAGAATCCCTCATGGATAGGACGGCTGGAAATTGCATTGGGGACCTTTGTAAGCTGTGCCTTATATGCCTCTTCTTTGGCTGACTTTAACAGTATCCTTTAGCTGTAGAACAATGTAACAGGGTAACAGCTTTATGAAGCCATTGGTTATTTGCTAAAAGCTGTGACAAAGGACATGTGATTTCACTTTTAAAAGGATGTAGCTTAGGGCTGGGATGGGGATCACTGAAGCACTTATATTCACACCTCTACAAGGGGTCACCAATAAAGAACCAAAAACTCACTAAAAATTCCTGAGATTTTTGACTTCTTTGGGTTCATACTGCAATTTCATTTTTTCATCATTAGTTGCTGAGACTAGGGCTTGTGTGTGCAGCCTGGGAAGAACTGGGAGGATTGCTCAAGAGAAGGTTAGTGGCAAAAATGCTTGTGAATTTTAATGTATAGCAAAATATTGCAAAGTAACAACATTTTGTATTTGCTATCAATCAGCATCCTACTTGTATTTTCATCTCTACTCCCTGTTATCCAACTGCTAGATCCATGGATGCATGTGGCTCATGGGACATTGATGCAAGACCTATTGCTGATTTTGCTGAACATCATTTATTCTCATACATATTCAATATATATAGCTTCCACATTAATTTAAAGTCAATTTTTATTTATAAAACACATTTTTATATTTTTTCCTCATGGAGAAATACTTAGAAAACTACAATGCCTGTTAATTGAAAAAAAATGGATGTTAATATTCCAAATAATACAATTTCAGGCAGATGCAAAGAAATACTTTTGGTGTTTGTGCTGTAAATATATATATATTTTTTAACTTCCAGGTATCTTGTAGATTTTTATTTTGTAGTTTTAGTTGTGCTATGATTAAAAGGAACCATGTAACTAGTTCTAGATCCAAGTAGAAGAGTTATGTGTCATTTGTTGGATGGGAAATATAATTATCAAAATATAAAACCATCCAGAATTCTCTCTTTACCTCAAAGACATTGGCTAAGATGCTTAATGTTACTATTATGAGGACTAAAATGCCAGTGTCTACAAAGTGCCTAACATAGAGTCTAGCACATATTAACTACTTAATAAATATTAGTCATTAATATGACACAATTTTATATTATACCAACTCTCTATGGGTAAGCCATCACTAAACAATTTATAGCATACTTTCACTCTTGATTTAGAACAAATGTATCATTTTTCACTGCCAAATAATTAATAAATTTAAAAACACTACTATTAGGTTAAAAAAATACTAAGCAAATATGTTGAAAACAATCAGATTTCTAAGATTTATCAGTATGTTGATTCTCTGAATCATTGGCACTCATTGTTTTATCTTCAGTGAGAGGCTAGAAGCAGCTAGTGTTACTTAATATCCTGATCTACCATAACAGTAAACATTACTAAAATCATTTAATATTAGTCCCATTGTACATATTTTTAATGGACAGTGCAGTGGAAAATACACATTAAACCCTTTTGCAATTCATCAAGTGCAAGGATATTTGTGACGGAAAGCAATTACAGGATTAAGTCATAAGCTACATTCTTCATGCAGCACCATTTTTACTTAATATAATGACTGACAAACTATAGTTACTTGGATTCGTTTGTCACTTTAGAGAAAATAATTGGTAAAATCCCAGCATGCAAACAAAAATTAGAATCATATAAAAATATATCCACCATGTAAACCTGATAGCTTCCTAAAACTAGAAGACTTCAATGAGATTTGTGGTAATAATAACAGATATGACAATTGGTATCGTATAAAAAGTATGTTAACATTTGTAAGATCTGTGTAAGTCAGCGAACCCATATTTTCCTAATTACCAATATATGTTGCAAAATCATTCATGTGCAGGTCCATTCACAGTGGACCATTCACTGGGCAGGAAGTCCAACTGAATATGAAATGTCTATTCACATAATTTTAGATTTTTTACTGTGACAGATATTTGAGAACTTGCCAGGTATAAAATTTTGTGTAACATTAAAGAAGAATATTCATAATTCTCTGTAAAGGCTGGTAGAAAATTCATCACTTTTCCAGCTATCTATACATGCGAGCCCTAGTGATTTTCACATAGTTGAGTCAAAACAACATATTGCAACTGCTTTACTGTAGAAGCACATATGAGATTCTAGTTGTGCTTTATTAAGCCAAGCATTTAAACACAATTTAAAAATGTAAAGCAAAGTTACTCTCTTTTCTCAGTTCAGAAATAAAATTGTCTCCATAAAATGTTATTTGTTAGAATATAGTGTATGTTTTCTTAAGTAAACTGACACATAAATATTTTTAACTATCTGCTTTAATGTAACATATAGTAAATACTCCTAAATACATCCCACATGGGATCTTTGGTAATACTGAGAAGTGTAAAGTTGTTCTGAGGCTCAAAGTTTGGGAACCTCCAATATAGAATAGCTTCTTCCTTGTTCATTTGATCCATGTTTAATGCCCTAAAATGCATTCTTATACCTCCACATATATGGTCCTTCCTGGGCCAATATTCCTTCTCTTTTGTAGCCTGGTGAATTCTTTGAACTTCAAGATTCAACTGAAAGCTATTTTTTCAAGACTGTTTCCTGTTCTTTTTCAGTAGCTGTGCAAATTTATCCATTTGGCTGTCTGATACCCAATAGACTGGTAGCTCTTGAAAGGTAGGTGCTTATTTTCAGTCATTAAAGAACTAGCACCTACCCAAAGTCCAGATCAGCCTTCTGTATGTCTCATTCTTGAAAAGCTGAATCTTTAGGCTTGAGAAATCCATGTTTTTTCTTGTCATTCCTTGGAATCCAGCTGATGGCCATGACATTGGGAAAGTCACATCCTTCAGTCAACAAGTTGGTGCCAGGGATTAAGACTTATGGGCAGTCTTCAAAGGAAAGACAATCACAGAAGGAGAAATACCATATTCTGAATCTTGGGATTCTAAAGGTATTTACAGAGTTCCAATATTTCCTAGGTGCCTGTATTAGGCAGAATTCACTTTTCATTGATAGGTTTTACTCATGAAATTACAACAAACAGTTATCCAGAAGCATTCAAATAAGTTAATGAAAATAGGAGTTATCCTGGAAGATTCAGGCCAGTTAATGAATAGACCCTTGCCAGCTGGCATCATCTGCTGGAAACAACACAGCCACATGGCACAGGGGCTTTCCCAAAACTTTTTAATTGGATGAAAGTGGGAACATTTCTCAAGATTAATAAGGGTGTCAAATCACGGCCAGCTGGTAGCCCCAGTGTCCCACCAAGTATTTAATCACACAACATGGTAGCATCAAGGCAGCACGAAGCAGCAACTTGGGGTTTTTTGCTTCATGGAAGTGGTGCCTTTTCCTTGATGCCAAGCTGCTTTTACCTATCATTGCTCACCATCGATTAAGGAAAAAAAACAAGCCTTAACCATAAAAGGCAACCCTTATTCTGCAGATAGGCTTATCTTGAAAAAGCAAATATTGGTTAAACACAAGCCAATCTGATATCCTCCATGCTGTTCCCATCTGTTTCAGATATTCATACTGGACAGTTTTCAAATGACAGCAGATGTCTCAGTGAGAAAAAAATTAATCAGCTGAAAATATGTCATTACCTAGCTAATTTTATAGTTCCAGAAGCCAGAAAATGCCTTGATGTTGATTATCATACTGACTTAAAAATTTAAAATTGACTTTTTAAAAAGAATGACATTAGCGTTAGTCTCAAGAGCTTAAAATATATATGTATATATATACACACACACATATATATGTATATATATGCATCTTTAAACATAAGTGTGTAAACAAGAACATTGTATTGAAGTTTGGGTCTTTAAATAAACTTCAGAGAAAATTCTTCAGGTCCATATAAATCCTATAAAGGACAACAGTAGATAGTATTAAGCATAAAAATGTTTAACTTTTAATCAATTAGCATAGTTCATGTCTAAGGACCAACTGTAGAAAACATACTTTTTTTATATGTGTTAATCCATTGTTAGTAATTTGTATTCTGTATAAGAGAAAAGAATATCAATAAGCAGAGATAATTTCTCTTTCTTCCTTTTTTGCTTTTTCTGTTGGGCTAAATGATTCAGTAGGAAACTCCAAATAATACAATAGTAAGCCCTAAACTCATATAAAAGCATTTGGTGTAGAAAACCTTCTTAAAAATGAAGCAAGGACTTTAGGTTGTTTGGACATTGTATTTCCCAATAACCAGTCATAATAATCTAATGTTAATTAGTTATTACTGTGAAACTCAGAAGAAACTTAAATTACTCTATTGTTTTTCTATCAGCTTATGGTCTGATGTTATGGTTTAGGTCTAAAATGTTCCCCAAAAGTCTCATATATTCAGAAGTGAAATTTTTAAAAGGCAATTGGACCATGGGGCACTATACTCCTTAATGGGTTAATCTATTATTGAGTCAGAATTGAATTGTGGTCAGGAGGTTGGGCTCATTTGTAGGTAAGTCACTGGGGGTGTGCCTTTGGAAGGTATATCTGGCATTTTGGATCTTTAGCTGGCTTTCTGCCTTCCGACACTCTCAGATATAGCAGGTTTCCTTTGCCAGCCTCTTCTTGCACATGTTTCTGCCATAGAGCCAACTGGCCATGGGCTGAACCCTCTGAAATTTTGAGCCAGATAAACCTTTTATTTTACTGTGTGTGTCAGGTTCCAATGATGGCAAAGTTGATCAATACATTTGAGGACCATAAGAGAAGACTGTCACACTTACTATGAAACAAATGAAACTAGGTAAAATACATCTACATGAAACCCATGGAAAGAATGACTATAATACATATCACTTAGTAGGCACACAATAATTCCAAGTTGCCTATTCTTTTATGCCCACAACATTATAGGTTTGATAATTCATGAGCAGTATAGCATAAGACTCCAAATTCTCTTGCAGGCATGTATATATAAAAATATTAAAATCTAAGAGTTCTCTTGGACATTGGGTTAAGGGCCTACCACTTTGGAAGGATGATGAGGTTTAATAGTTAACAGTCTTATCTGTATCCCCCGAATGGGCAGTGTTCATTCTGAACTCACTGTGTTTTCTTAAATTCTGTACTGTCCTTTTGGCATCTATTTGTCACAGGACAAATTATATTAAATATATTTTCTTTTCTTCTTATTCTTATGCTCTACTAGTTGAGAACTTTACAGATTGGGGATGAACTACCCTTTCAGTGTTTGCTGTTACCTAAAAGTATTGACAACCTACATAGGAGCACATCTTTCACATGCAGCTCAACCAATTCAAAGTCTAAAGTCCCAGTTATCTCCTGATCTACTGCTCTTGTATCCCCCTGCTTTAAATCATCCCAGGAACAGGGACCAGGCCACTAGAGACCACCCATATAGCCTGAAACCTACCTAAATTATTCAAAACAGCCAATCCTCATCTACCCTGTCCTGCCCTCCCTGTTCTGCTAAAATCCTAGTAAAGATTCTGGTCTCCTGTCATACCTTCTGCTACCAGATCACCACTCAAGGTTTCCACTGTGACCCTATGTGACATGCAGTGACCTGCTTTCTATGACCTGTGTGTACAGTGACCTTCATTCCAAGCCTTGTCCTTATGTCCTCCTGTGACTTCTCTGACTTTAGCATATCCAACGTACTGTAATTCCTGGAACCAAGGAGTATGTTACTTTACAGGAAAAAGTACATTTGGCAAATACAATTAAAATCACAGACCTCAAGATAGGGAAATTACCTTAGATGGTCCAAGGTGTCCACATTTAATGAGTAATCATAAAGAGAACTGACTCTAGCTCACTGGGTAGAAGAGCTGCAGCAGAAGAGTAAGTCAGAGTTCCCAAATATGAAAGGATGCAATACCAATTAGCTGCTTGTCTGAAGATGGAGAGGCTGTTTAATAAGGAATGCACGTAGTTTTATATAGGGGAAGAAACAGCCAATGATGAACAAACAAAGAAAGGGACCTCAGCCTGACAACCGCAGGAGCTAAACTTTGTTAACAATCTGAATGAGTGGATTCTAATTGAATTCTCTTCTAGAACCTCCAGGTAAGAGCCCAGACATGCTGACACCTTAATTTTAGTCCTCTGTCAATTTTAGTGTAGAAATCAGATAAGTCAATGTAGACTTCTGACCTATGATGTTGTGAGATAATAAATATGTGCTGTTTTGAGCTCCTAAATTTGTGGTGATTTGGGATAGCAGCAGTGGACTATGGTAATTACTCTTACAGGCAAACAGCATCTAGAGCAGGCAAATACAATATTTCTCTTAAAGGCCAGTGTTTCTTTGATAATTATACTTTAATTTTTAGATGTAAAGATGCTACTATTTTCTTCTTGGGCACATTGTACACATTTGGAAAGAGAAAGATTGACTATTGGATATTAATGTGGCAATAATCTTGCTTATTATGTAGAGATTCTATTTCCAATCATGCAGCAAAAGGTACTGCAAAACAATGAAACTGTTTGGTATACAAATATAATTTTTTTGCAAAATGCTTGATCTCACTGTGAATTTATGAGGAAACAGACTATATTCTATTACTTGAAGATATTAGCTGCAAGCCTTAATATTTCTTTGTGACAGACATCACAATCCCATTTAGCTTCTCTTTATGAAAAGTTTAAGAAGTAGAATTAGGTGTAAAGATATTAAGTAAGTGAGATGCCAGGAAGGTATTAGGATGGTGGCTAGAAGGAGACAAGAACAACCAGAGTCAAGACAGAGAGGCAGACAGCCTTGTTATACACCATGAGGCTTTTGTGGCTAGAAAAAATATATCTATATCTCTAGTCCATATCTATATCATCTATATCGATATCTATATTTATTCATATAATTCTTTGTAAACCATGTGTTTTATAATGATTTTGTTTTCTTTTCCGTCTTGTTATCATTGAATTTTCTTTTCCAAAATAATCTGTTCATGGTGCTAAAAAAGATAAAGGACATTTCATTCTTACTTGTGTTGAAATTTAAAAGAATAGCATCATACTTCCAAAGATGTGTTCAGTGTACAATCATAAAGTTACAGGAACCTCAAAATTGGTGGTAATTTGGAAAGTTGGTTATCAACAAAGGGAGTACAATAGCTCCCATTTACATGTCTTCTTTCTTTTTTATTTCTTAATACAAGCTTACATATGATAAAGTATCAGATGATTACATATGATAAAGAAGTTAGGATAAGAAGAAAAGATGGAAAGGTCATTATATAGATGGTCCATTTTGATTTGTACCATATATTCATAGTCAGATTAAGAGTCATCTGAGATTTTATGCTTCTGGTCATGATGGATTAATAATGCCTGAATTTATCCTTTTAATTGAGCAATTAGAAAGCCAAATGAAGTATGATACAACAGTTTCCATTCATAAGAAATGTAAAACTGTGAACTCTGAGAAGAAAATCACAAGTGTATCTACTAGTGACCTAACTTAAGTGGCTAGAGCATAGCAAGGCAAAGAGCCAGATGATTTGCTTAAAATCAGAAGGCAATGGTTGAAGTTAAAGGAGGCTGAATTAGTTTCTATTTGTAGGGCAAATTTCCAAGGAAGAAGGAGCAACCAAGAAAAAGAGAGTCCAAAGAACTACAGAACATGGCTAAGTACTGATCTGCACATATTAGGGGAAACAGTTCCTGAAAGAAATGGGCCAAATAATTTTTGGATGAACAGTGGGTTAGCAATAACTTATGTTTTACCAAATACAAAGAGAAAGTCTTTATAACCTGTGAGTCTAAGATGCAGAGGATATTATTTGAACAGTGGGGTTAATTCCAGAATAAAGACTACTTTGGACCTAAGCTAGTAAATCTTATATGTAAGCATTGAACTGATTAAATTTATCACAGTTGACTATGTGCAAGAACTTTAGTGCTATTTAAATAAGTGAAACAAAGCTGAATATTAAATAATGTAAAATTCACAATATTAGTATATTTTTAAAACTCACTAATCACGTAAAGAAGTAGGAAGAAGTGACCCTGAAGACAATTAATCAATAGATCCAAGAATAACAAGGATAATGGAATGAGGAGAACACAATGTTTAAAGTCTTGTATTGATTTGAATTTGATATTATCAAGGAAGTAGAGGAGAGCATGAACAAGTAGGAAGAAAGAAATTAAATAGAATTTACAAAAATTAGAAATACATTAGGTGTATGACCCATATGAGAGGCAAACAAAGGGTGTGTGTGTCCCATCTATGCGGTTACTTGCCCGGGTGCATACAATCCATGTGGGGGAGGAGAGAATAGCCCAACTCTCAAATATTAGCCATCTCTGTTACTAGGTTTTCCACAGCACAGGGCAGCAGATGTGATGAACAAATGCCAGACATGAGTGAAGAGGAGACGAATAGCCAGGAGGAAAGTTTCACTCCAGGATTGAAGTGTTACCCTACCACAGATACCAGGCAAGAAACAGCCTTGGAAAACAGGCTTGGAAAAGGCAAATACTAAACAGGAATCCCCTGGGAGTCCTGGAATCAGGCCAGAAAGATGACATGGGCTGTATTCTATTATGAGAGGCCAGGTTTGGTGGGTGTAAACTTCAGAGGAGGTGATCCTGAAGGAGAAGAGATTTAGCTCAGTAGTATTCCTGAGCTCTTATGCTGCTGTCTACACGTAGCAGAAATTAGTGGTCTGAATTACTATAGGTCAATATATGGGTGGCCTAAATGTCTTCACTAAAATCATAGACCTTTTTGTTCTGGTTAAGAGCAGTTATGACTGATTCTTAGGGTCTGTCAATATTCAGTTGATATTTGATGACATTGTTACTGATTTAACTAGTATGGACAAGGTGACATCATTTTTTCTGTCAATTGGGTTTCTCTCAATGCCAATATCTGTATTGCCTGGAGTCATAAACAATACTGCAGTACACTACCAAAGCAAGGGGCACTGGACCAAAGGAGTCACAAACCATAGCAAAAAAAAAAAAAAAAAGAAAAGAAAGAAAAAGTACAGCCTAAAATACAAGGTAACAAAATGCCTCTAACTCCCACAAAACCCATTTGGGGGCATCAAGAAGGAAGAAATCACAAGCCAAACATCATAAAAGTCTGAAAGGATATCAATGGATATAAAATAGTTCAGTAAGTGCTTGGCAAATTTAAAGAAGATACAGCTAGTCACATAATAACCCTAATGAAATAAGTGATCAGTGAGTCTATGGAGACAGTAATAAAAATCTAGTGGAGCTAAAGAAAAATGAAAAACACGAATGCATAGCAGAGAAAAGAATGGAAGTCCATAAAAACGTTCCAAATAGAAATCCAGGAGATAAGAACACAGCTGAACGTATGGACAGCAGAAGTAACCAACGTGAAGACAGAGTATCAGATCTAAAGGGCAAGGATATGGTCAGTAATCATTAATAAGTGATACCTTAAAAGCAATAAGAGAATGTGAAAAATGGATCCAACAGCTCTTAGATGAGGATTAATATAAGAGTAATTGGATTTAGTGAAAAATTACAAGATAGCACAAAGGGCATAAATATCTGTGACAGAAGTAATCCCAGAAAACTTTCCAGACATGGACAGAGAATTTAACATAAATGAGGCATACAGAACCCCAAACAGCCATGATCAGAAAAAATTGCACCACACCACATATTAAGTAAAATACCACAAATACAACACAAAACAGAATATTAAAGAGTTCTAGAGAAAGGCAATGAGTCACTTATGAAGGAAAATCTATTAAAATTTAAACAGGCTTCTCAATACAAACCTTAAAAGCAAGGAGGTCATGGAACAAAGTGTTTTCAGCACTAAAAGAAAGTAACTTTTAACTCAGACTGTTGGATTTTGCAAAATTATCTTTTAAAATTGATGGAGAAATATTTCCATGATAAAGAGACCCTAAAAATGTTCATGATCACCAAACCAACACTCCAAAAAGTTCTCACGAACATCCTAGAAGGTGACAATAAAGCTAACAATGACAAAAGGTCAAACAATATGTATTTATCAGGCAGGGATAGCAATTAAGTAGAAGGAAAATAAAGCAAAACAGCAACAGGAAAGTAACACAACAGGAATAAGTCAGTACCTATCAATTATAACTATCAGTGTAAGTGGACTCAACTCACCCATCAAAAGTCACAAACTAGCAGAATGGATAAAAATAAGATAGTTCCTAGAATTAAATGATAATGCCCGTACAACATAACAAAATAACAGCAGTCTTGGGTGAGGGATATAACTTAGTGGCATAGCACCTGCCTAGCAAGTGTGAAGTCATGAGTTCAATTTCTGATGAAAAAAAAAATACCCAAAAACTAGCAGTCTTAAGAGGGAAGTTTATAGCAGTAAATGGCCACATAAGAAAAACAGAACAAGCCCAAATAAATAATGATGTGTCTCAAAGTCACAGAAAAATAAGCATAATCCACTCAGAGCTTGTTTAAGGAAGGAAATTATACTAATCAGAGCAGAAATCCATGAAATAGAGACTAAAAAACAAATACAAAGAATCAATGAATCAAATAGCCAGTTCTTTGAAGGAATAAACAAAATTGATAAGCCCTTAGTCAATATTACAAAAAAAGGAAAGTAAATATAAAAATCAAAACAATTACAAATGAAAAATATGATGTCACAACGAAAGTTATTAGTAACTACTTCACAAACAGATAAACCAAACAATTGAAAAACTCAGAAGAAATGGACAGATTTCAAGACACATATGAATTACCAAAACTGAACAAAAGAAGACTTTAAAATCTTGAACAATCCAATAATAGAAAATGAAATTGAACCAGTACTAAAAAGCTGCAAACTAAAAAACCTAACAGATTTACAGCTGAATTCGACAAGAACTTCAGGGAATATCTAACATGAGTATTCCTCATACTCTTCAATGAAATTGAGAAGAAAGGAGTACTTCCAACATCATTCATAGATGTTACCATTATCATGATCCCAAAATCAGACAAAGATTCAACCAAAAAAGAGAACTACAGGTTGATTTCTCTAATGAACATAGATGTGAAAATTCTTAATAAGATAATGGCCAAAAGAATGGAACAAATAATCAAAAAGATAATCATGACCAAGTAGGGTTCATCCCAGAGCTTCAAGGATGGTTCACCATATGCAAATCCATAAGTATAAATCATCAAAAACAAAAATCACATGATCATCTCAATAGACAGAAAAAAGCCTTTGACAAAATTCAGCACCAATTCATAATAAAATCTGTGAAGAAAATAGGTAGAAAGACTTTTTCTCAACCTGATAAAAGTCATTAATGACCAAGCTACTTTCAACATCATATTAAATATTAAATAGGGAAAAAGTGGAAACCTTCCCTCTAAAATCAGGAAAAAGACAAGGATGTCGATCACCACCACACCTGGTCAATGTAGTCCTTGAAACATTAACCAGAGTAATAAGTCAAGAGAAAGAAATAAAGGGATATGTAT
>RJWT010024622.1:0-16411 GCA_004365215.1 Cuniculus paca | reverse complement strand
CGCAGCTGTTTTAACTGAGCCAACTCGAGGGTCAGGACTTGGCAATGGTGAGAAGTGATCAGTCATGTAAGGTAGCAGCGTGTCCCTCGCCCACCCAACACAGTCACCCCGGTGGTCCTGCCCTCCTCAGTTGGGTCATGCTTCCCCAGAGCAAGACACACATGCAGGATAAGGATGTAGAGAAGAGGATGCTTTTGCTTTTTTTTGAGGGGTGGGTATTGGTGATTGTACCCAGGGCCTTCACAGGGTTATATTCCCTCCCCTTTTCAGTTATTTTTGTAAGACAGGGTCTTACTTAGTTTCTAATTTGCCCAGCCCAGACTCAAACTTGTGCTCTTCCTGCCTCAGCCTCTCATAGTACTTCTTGCCACTTAACTTCTCAGAAGGCAGCAAGAGTAATAATAAATCTAGTTCCTATTTTCACCCCATCCAAAGTCAAAATGACTGATACCCACAATTCCAGCCTTGTCCTGTGGAGTAAAAGCAAATCTGGAGTCTGACTGGGGACACAGTATCTTCAATGGACTTCTGCTCTTTATTGAATTTGAAATTTTTATAACACTGTTTCTCTTTTAAAAAATTATTTAGGGCTTTGGATGTAGCTCAGTGGTAGAATGCTTGTCTAGCATGTATGAGCCCCTAGTTCTAATTCTCTAGTATAAAAAGTATACAAATGACACGGAACCATTCTGCCCAGACATAATCACTGTACCAGTTCCGTGTCCTTCAAGGTTTAGGCAGTGTTATGGTTTGTGTCTAGATGGCCCCCAAGCCTCATGCAGTGCTTAGAGGCGGCTGAATCTATTGTTCGTGATTGGTTCGTTGTCTAGTACTGGGATTAGTGGTGTGAGTGCTGTGCCCACCCAGGGGTGGAGCCAGCACGCTACATAACGGAGGGAAGAAGGCGTGTTTTCACTTTTTCTCGGTTCGTGCTTGCCACTCAAAGCTGCCATGAACGGCTGCCCTTCAGCCACACCATGCTGCTTTGGAACTAGCTGAGTATGGACTAAAACCTCCATAACCGTAAGAAATAAACCTCTCCTCCCTTCATGTTGGGCTTCAGGTATTTTGTCTCAACGAGAGAAAAGTAACCAAGACAGGCAGAACTACATATGCTCCACTTTGTCACCAAATTACTTCTCCCCAATGACAATTGAGGGGAATGTCACAGAGCTGCATCAAATTTAGCTTTTGCAAATTTAACTGTTTGTACCTTTCCCTGCCTCCCTAAATACAACTGTCAGATCACTTTGCTAAAAAGCCATATGCCCCAGAGTAAGTGTGAGCGGGAAGCTGGTGCAAGTTTCAGTTCCCTGGTGTGGATCCCAGTGTTTACAGAAACATTTCCTGCAGGTCCCAACACTCAAGGCAAGCACTGCACTGCAGCTCAGGGGACTGGCAATCCGTTCCAACGCTGAGGAGTCCGAGATTATTTTGAGAAACATACAGGGTTCCAATATGGCACCTTATAGGTGTTCAACAGCAGTTTGGACTGTATGTCATTTTGTTTTAAGCTCAACTTAGGACCCAACACTAGTAAGAGGATTCTACTGGGCAGATACTGTTTGTGGATTGGTCCCCACCCCCTGCCGATTTAGCTTATCTGTAAAGCTGTTCCAAATCAGTGTATACAAACCTGTCTCATTCTTTTAAGCAGACCAAGACGCTTCACAGCATGAAACATACGGCATGTTCACTGGAAGCAACTCTATTCTCACATCATGAAGCAAAGAAAAACCCTACCATTAAAAAAGACAAACAAGAAACAAATTTACAAACCAAGAATACAGTATTTTATTTATTTCCAAGTATTACACAGCATATACATATATTTAGATATATATAAAACAAAGAATAAACTGTAGGAAGAAATATTGGTCTGAAATTGCCTTATTGGACAACTTTAATTCTCTAAGTTCGTGGTACAAGAATCTCCCCACGCACAGGCAGACGGCAGAAGAAACTCCAGGCGTCATGTATCGCTCAAAGCACTGCTTATCCCTCACTGTACTTACGATGCAGTTACTAAGTTATGGTCACTAGTGTCCGTGACAAAGCTGACCATAGCACAGTGAAGTAAGAAATGTTTTTTGCATTGTTCTCCAGATAGTTTCCTTACAAGTCACATTCAGGGTCTATCTCTTGAGTTGCATTCCAGTTATTGCTGAAGGAAAAAAATAAAAGAGGCATCGATTTAGATTACTAGAAAACAGCCAGTGCCACCAGCCCTCGACCTCTAGTGACACTTGAATGGACCCTGAACTTACACACAGCTGGCAGCAGGAAAGCAGTGCTAGCAGGAACCTACTGGGTATTAATAACTAGGGGCTGAGAAAGAGGCTCAGACGGCAGCCCAAGAGCAAGAAGCAACAGCACACCCTCAGTGCGAGCAGGATCACTTGTGGGGGAGGAGAGAGCAGCTGGAGTGTTCACAGGGTGTCCTGGAGAAGACCTAGCATCCATGGTACGAGGCACTCCAAAAGGTTACCAAGACAGGCCAGCAGCTGAGCTCAGACTAGGGCACATTCCAGGACACGGCTCCCCAACTCCCAGCCCCACCTGGCTGTGTCTAAGAAAGGCTGCCTCACCTTCGCCTTGTTCTGAACTGGGAGATACAGTTTGAACTCTGCCGGCAGCTCGTCTTCTGAGTAGAGCCTGTCTGAGAAGTAAACCCGTCGGATGCGGCAGTTTGCATGGATCTGTGGAGGCAAGACTCATTTTGACAGGCTTACATGACTTGTTTCCTCTTTTCCTGATTCTCCTAGTGGCCCTCTCATGGTGCTGTCAAAACTGTATCTCTTTGGCATCGCCTCAGCTCAGTTCAGGGGTGGATTCAAGCAAGAGGGGAATTGTGTTTGGTGGATCCACTCATATCTGAGCAGACTTCTGAATATTCCTGGACCTTTTTGAGGCCAAAGCCCCAGGGACAGTGACTTGGGAACCAGAAATCTACAAGGGGAATAAGCCAGGGTATACAGCATCTGTGATGCAGCACGCTCCGTCACGTCCCCAACATGGAGCTCCACCTGCAAAAGGAGCAGTACCTGTACTCTTAGGGTCTCAATGTAATTTGTGCCATACGCCCGCCGGGTGAAGTCGGATAAGTTGAACTGAATCTGGTTCCAGCCATCATCCAGCCGCATGGGCATGGTACAGATGAAAGGTTTGACACGAGTGGTGCTCTGATAGTTACTTGCCCGAAACCGCCGGCGCACATTCTTGTCATCTAGTACCTGTGGCACACAGAGGAAGAGTTGTGTCAATTCCACTGTGGCAGGATCACATAACCTTATTAAGACAACGATTTGAATTCCCACAGCCCAGTTTCCCAAGGCTGAAACCCAGAGGAAAATAAACAGATCGGATACAGGTCAAACACTAGACACAGATGGCCTGTAAATAACAAGTTTATCTTATTTGTTGCCACGACGACACCAGCTGCTTATGACACATGACACACTTGGCAGGCTCTCAAACCATAGAATGATTTTATAAACATTATTCTCTTTGAAATATCAAAAAATAATAGAGAACAATATCTCAGCATTAAATAATTACTTCCCAAATGGATAAATGCTAACCTTTAGGCTGTGAAATTTTTTAAATAGCTGTTGACTACATTTTTCAGGTGCTTAAGCTTTCTTTAAAAGCCTCACATGAAGTTTTCAATACTAACAGCAAATTTATATCACGTTAACAAGGGTTATATAGGACACAGAATAAAGGAAGAAAAGAATATACACAAATATTTTTGTACAGCCACTTTTCCCTAAAGTTGGATAGTTATCCCTCTGGTACAGGTAAAGGAAGATATATTAATGTACCCATACTCACCTGAACTTCAAAGGTGAAATATTTTTTCAGGTTTTTGATAATCATGACAAGAAAAGGAAGCTTAATTCCCAATGTCTTCTTAGGGTCTGCAGGACATGTGATATATGTAGTGCTGTAGAGAGGAAATACCAATAAACTACTTGTGTTTTTTCCTTTGCACTATATATAACAACATATAGTCCCAGAGGGAAAAACTAGAAAGCAGTTTTAAAAGATTCATATACATTATCTAATGAGTCCAACAATCCTTCAGTCAGTGAATGGTTTAAAAAAATGGACTCAGAAACCAGGTGTGGCAGTGCACACCTGTAATCTCAGCATTTAGGAGGCTGAGGCAGAAGGCTCAAGGTTAACCTTGAACTACACAGTGAGTTCAAGGCCAACCTGAACTACAAAGTGAGCCTTGGTCTCAAAAACCAAACAAACAAACAAAAAAAGAACTCAGGAATAAAAGCTTGTAACAAGGGACTAGACACCAATAATAAAATGTCTGAAAACCAAAATCAGACCAGTGAAACTTAGGAAATTCATTCAGTCAGAAGATTTCAAATTTGGTCCAAGAGAGCAATTATGACAGAGAAAATCAAAATCAAGACCACTATGGCACTGAAAACCACACTGGTCATCCACTGGATGATCAGCACAACACCCTACTCATACTCTGTTTAAATAATAATATAGTTAATAGTTACATCATGCTTATCATGTGCTAAGTTTGACTCTAAGTGTCTTATACATAGTCACTTATTTAATCCTCACAATAACCCTGTAAGGAACATGTAATTATCCCCATTTCGCAGATGAGGGAAGTAAGGCCTGGGAGATTAAGTAACTTGCCCAAGGAAAGCTCTAAGTAGCAGAGCTGGATTCACTCTGCAGGCCAGGCTATTAACCTCATTGGCACACGACCTCTGTACACCACATATCTGGGAGAACAGAGCTGGCAACCTACCTGACATTTGTCCCTTCAATTTCTAGTACCAGGGACTGGATATCATTATCAGTGATTCTTTTGATGTGGCCATTCCGTACCTACAAGGAAGAAAATTAGATTAGTTAGTACTAAAAATATGTGGCAACAATTCTGTTAGGATTTTAGAGGTCAAACGGGACCACTTAAAGGAAACCATATTGTCCAAAGGGCATAACACAAAAGTTTGCAACAGTGTTTTGTCTTTATTTAAAGACAGGGTCTTGCTATGTAGTCTAGGCTGGTCTTGAACTCCTGATCCTCTTGCCTCAGCCTCCCACAGCTGGGAACAGCTGGACATGCACCACCATGCCTGGCTGCAGTTTATAAGAGTATGGTGAAGCCATGCTATTCCCTCTATACAGTGCCCCATTAGCCAATATGGGAATCCCAGTTATATCGGCAATCTGTCATCAGGATAAATTTCTTTTCAAAGAAATCAACTCAGCTTAGATTCAGGCAACATTTATTAAGTATCAACTCTGTATATGCTCTTACTAAATGGTCTTAGCAACAACAAAAATCATCATGTAGCCTGTACGATATCCATTTCACAATGTGCACAGGGGTACCCAGGGAGTGCAAATAACAGATCCTAAGTATAAGACTTGGGTTTACCAGACCCGCCACCGCCCCACACTGGATCACGTACTTTGGTTCACAAAATCAATTCTCTCCACAATACTGGTCTCAAACCAAACTAGACAAGAACTGAACCAAGTTTCCCCATAAGGTCAACACTGAACCTAACCAGTGAATTTGATTTGGTTCTTGTCCAACTCATTTTGCAACCAGAATGGGAGGAAAAATCCAGTTCATGAACTTAAGTACCACTGTACTTCTCTGGACAGAAAGTTCACGGAAATGCTGAATGTCACTGGCAAGGAGGTGGGCGACCAAAGCGTCAGAGTAAGGCTCGCTCCTACTTCATGCTTCCTTATCTTTTTTCCTTCGTTTATACTTTTTCAAGCACAAATTCGACTCCCAACTACACCACACACAGACACCTTCTTTAGCCCACAATAACACCTCTTTTCTCTGATTTGTTTTCCTTGCTCATGTTGTCTAGACCACATAATTTAGTAGCACTTCATACTACATTTATTGAATTGTTTGCTGCATATACAGAAGTACATGTTAAGGAGAATCCATACTCAATATGGATTTGTTCTCTCAAAATATTTAGAATAATTATCTTCAAGCATTTAACTCAAGTACCCATTATGGACAGAGCACAGACACCCAAAGGCACTTCTGAGACAAAGCTGGATGTACTAACACACAGAGAAGATCAACCATCTGGATGGCTGGCTTACTTATTTATTTCTAAGGGTAGGAAAGGTTTATTGGGGAATAGGAATAGGTCCTGAGAGGCAGGAGGGGTAATTTGTCAGGGGTAATCTACACAGCAAAGTTGCCAAGTTGGTACAACGTGAGTCAAACTATAATCGACCAGTAAGATTAAAAGTATAGTGGCTTAGCTAGTATCGATCCAACAGGGAAGCAGGGTACAAAGCAAGGGCATATGACTGCCATTATTAACCTGGGCTTCTCTATGATTTCTATAACAAGAACACTTTGGGGAAGGGATGGGTCCAGGTGTTTGATCTGGACTTAAAGGCCTGGGTGTGTGGTGGACTGACAATTGGTAGTCAACCTGTAACACACAGTTGCACTGAATCAGCTTGGTGCTGGGCACAGAGGGCCCACCTGAGGATTGTTGCCAACAATATAAAAAGGAGAACAGCGGGCCGGGAATCTAGCTCAGTGGCCTAAGCGCCTGCCTGGCAAGCGCGAGGTCATGAGCTCAATCCCTGGTGCTGCAAAAAAAAAGGAGAACAGAAGAGGAAGTGGTGCTACTGCTTCTCCTGGAGACACTTGTCACGCTGGCTTCCTGATACGAACTCGGCTGTTCTCGTTGGAGAAGCTCGAGACCTCACTGTCACTGAGGTACTTTTTGAGGCAGCTCTGGTCCTTACTTTGAGCATCATTTCCTAACTCTGACCCTCAGCCTGCACAGATCCTTCATCCTGCTGGCACAGACTTTCTAGCTTCCACCACTGATCTTCCCAGTGCAGATCCGTGAAACAGACTTGCATGAGACACTGCCATGGGACCCAGGACCTCAGCTGGATTCTTTGGGTCTTTAGTGTGTGGAGAGATTTTCTGCACTCTTTTGTATCTGACTCTTTAGGTGACCATTACATAATAATCCTATAAATTCAGGGTTCTGTATTAAGTTGTTTTCCTTGCAAACCCTGACTAGGACAGGGTGGTACCAGTTACAGCATAATCTCAACTTTCCGTTCACCCGTCAGGGAAGTCTGGTCACTGTGACTTTAATCCTGAGGTCTTGCCTTCTTCAGATGCACCTCCAGCCACAGATCGGTGTCTTCTCATTTTCTGCACTGATTTCCTCGAGAGCTCGTCCCTGACTGTTTATCAATTTCTAACTAACTTAGCTGCCTGTCATATTCCCTCCTCTGAAGGGGTATCCTTAACTGCAGTTAGGGGAGAAGGGGTGAGGTTTCAATCTAGTCCTTCAAGCTGAGGGTCAGTATAGGGGAGACCACAGCCAGGGGCCTTCTCCAGAGAGTAACCTAAAGGGCCTTGTTTAGAAGTTATGTTGGGGTTTAGCAGTTCTGCACTCCCTTTACAAGGCTGATCGAGTGGATCCTGGTACAGAGAGTCTGGCACATTTATCATGGTTCCATCTGTATGATCACTTGGAGTTGGGAACCCTCTAGGTGAGAATAAACAATGTTTCCAAGAGATTAAAGCTGCACAATCAAAGCAGAAGAAGCTGCTTGGAAAGGCAGGCTGCTGAGGAAAGAGCCACGTCTAGACACTGCTGTTAAGGGGCTGTAACAGAGATTGTAACCAGCTGGCTCCTAGGTCTCCCTACTGAAGGACGGTATCTAGAAGTCATTTAAGGCTTTTTCTTCACCAGATCTGAATTCTTATCTAAATAGACAACAAATTTCATTTATTAGTGCCTAAGTCCCTCCAGTCCTGCATGTAAGAAGATGGAGCGCTTGGCAGTTTCGAAGGACAATTTTAGCTAAGGACCTAAAGACTCTTGCTGAGCTGTTATAGCTGTTACTGCGGCTTTGCAGCCTCACTGAACCCTAACCGTGGTTAATTACAGGTGTAACTGGAAACTGCCAGCATCCGTCTAACCTTTATTATTACTTTATTATTTTTATACATCTTTTGGTTATATAGTACTTTTCTGCTGGGTGTTTAAGACCGAGTTAAAGTGAGAACTGTGTTAATGGAAATTAACCTCTCACTACTTATCGAGGTTGGTTGAGTCTCCTCAGCCATTACTTCTGGAACCACGTATAGAGCCTCTCAGTTTCTCTATCAGTGTCAGCTGCTAGAATGGGTCACGGTCTTGCTGCACCATGAAGCTTTCTGTGAAAGCATGGGGAGACTCCTCTCTCTGGTGACCCTCCTTTTTGGCACACTGTACACTGGTGGAATGTGGGTCCAATAATCTCCCTGCTCCTGAGACTGGGGGACTCACTGGAACTGTAGGATCTTGTGGAAAGTTCCCTTCATGTCCTGGGTCCTTGCTGATCTTGGAGGCCAGGGCCAAACTACTGGCTGTCTTCTCAGCCCAGTTATCTTTCTAGCTCTGATCTCCAAGCCTCAGTTGTTAAACGCCCAGAAGATTGTCAACCAGGTTTAGAACAAAACACCCAAAAGAAACATTTGGTCTTTTTCTAGGGATTGTGAAAATGACCGTGTTGGGCTGTCACACTCAACTGGCTTTGCTCCCATGTTCACTAATCAGCGGTCTGATTACTATTTTGTTTTACATATAGAAAGAGAACACAGTGTGGACCCTGACAGCTGTGTTTTTCCACACAGATTGTTAATAGTATGGCATCCTGTTTTAGACAGTAGTCTCTACGAGCTGTTACTGAGTTTGGCCCTTGCGCCATGTGCTTGGTGTTTCCCAGGTGACATCTGCTATCACTGTCCACCTTTTCCTACAGCTGCAACTGAGCCTTGTCTTCTTGAGAAAGTACAAAGCTCAAGCATGAGTAGGGATTAAGCATTGTTTCTACCTTCTACAATGCTTAGTACTGTCCTACACATAAACTAAGCATTGAAATATGTGCTGACTTCTGGAATCTGAGACCCTAAGAGTTGGCACAAATGAATAGGTTCAAGGAGGTTTTAAACACTCCTGAGTAACATGTCCACCATGGCCTATTATAGGAAGCTGGAGACCCTGGGGAGTATCACAAAGGCCTTAAGGCTGCCAGTGTGAAGAATGCCCTCCCATAAAACACTCTCTGGTGCCATGGTCAGAGGCGGAACGCCGGGCTAGCTGGGCCCCCATCTCTGCCAACCTAGCATTTCTTGGGTTCTCAAGGCACAAACATCACATTGAAATGATTCTCAAACAAAGCTGGCGACTTTCAGTGCCCTCCTGCTTTGAATTCTGGGCCTCATTCCAAGGGAGATTAAGAGCACAAAGGCTCTGGTCTGTGTAGAACATGCCAACATTGCCCACCTCGTTCCCCATACAAACGCTCCGACCAAAGTGGCAGATATTCCTCCTGTATTTTCTGTGGAAAATCACGCACACTTGTTGATGAAAGAGGAATTAATCAAGAAATTATTTCCAAATAATATGATACCGCCCCAATGATAAGAGCTGGTAGTGTTCCAATGAGATGTAAACACTAATTATTCTCGATAACATAAACATTCTTTCTTTTAAAGGTGCATGCTGCAAGATCAAACATATGGTTATATTAAAATCAGGAAGTAATTAGGAAGCTAGGGATGTAGTGGAGAGGTAGACCATTTGCTTAATATGTATGAGGCCCTGGGTTCAGTTCTAAATTGCCCCACCCTGCCAAATGTTTGTAGGGCCTGAAGACTACTACTGCTAAAAGACAACATGTCACTCTTTATACAAAACTGTTTTAAAAAAATGGCCTCAAACCTAGCCAGGCATGGTGTCACACACAGTGATCACAGTGATCTCAGCACTCAGGAGACTGAGACGGGAGGATTGCTGTGAATACTAGGCCAGCCTGAACTACATAGCAAGATGTTGTCTCAAAAAACAAACAAGCAAAAACAAAACAAAACAACCAAGCAAATAAAGACTGGACTTAAATCTAACATCCCTGAAGAACACTCAACTCAGAGGTTTCTTTTAGCATTACTAAGTAACAACTACACTCATACATTTAACTCAGAATAAATTAAGGTATACTAAAGAGCAAGGCAACATGGAGAGAAAATGACCTTTTTTTTCTTTTATAAGAAATATCCATCAGTCTCATCTCTAGAGTTATAAAATGGCTGCTGTTTCAGATAGACCTTGCCTAAGGAAAAGTTTAGCTCCCAATGAAGAAAACCACAAATACTCCCATATCACAAGCTTCAAGAGCTTGGCAACCGAATTAAGTTAATTTGTCAATGAATTATGGGTTTTCTCTTTTACAAAGTTCAAAGGGCTGCAAACAGAAACTCACTAGGAGAAAAAAACAGGGTGGAGAGATTAGAGAGCTGTTCAAAGCTTTCTCCCGAGCCTAAAGGTAGGAGAGAAGGGAGAAAGGAGGGCGCAAGCTGACAGCCACTGCCTGAAATTACACAGGTCTTCCAGAAGTGACACCCCTCGCTCAGATCGGCTTCTCACAAACTCATCTATGACAACTCATGTCCTCCGAAAGCAGTGACTGCCTCTCCTCAGCTCCTCCCAATTCAGATGTCACTAGGCAGGCCCGGATTTGAGATGAACATTACAGAACCGGTCAGCACTTACTGTTCACGGTAGACACACATGTTATTTTACTTCCCTCTCAAAATAAAGAGCCAATTGCTTTTGATTTATTCTTTTTCATTCATGACACATTCTCACTTTTTTTTTTTTTTGAGACAGGGTCTCTCTGTGTAGTTCAGGCTGGCCTTGAACTCTCTGTGATCCTCCTGACTCAGCCTCCCAAGTGCTGGGATTACAGATGTGTGCCACCAAACTGGCCACATTCTCACTCTCAAAGTATGGCCTATGAGGGTTTTAGTACTAAAAATAAATAAATAAATAAATAAATAGACACAATTTTATTTTTATTTCATGAATTTCCCTTCTAGTAGGAGCTTCAGCTCGGAGGGTACTACAATCATGGATCAGAATGGTGCTCAGCTCTACTAACACCAAGAAGGAACAAACTTTCAAGCCTGTCTTACAGTCAATTCTCCAAGGCTTTCCATGGTTGCTGCGGCAACTAATAAAGAACACTTATTTTCCCCCCTTCATGTAAGCCCCAGGGAGGAGGGTCAAGCCAAGGGGAAAAAAATACTATGTGGATAGGGAGGAAGCTGGCCAATGCTCCACATTTTTAGGAGTGCTTTAAAAATAACACACGAGCTGTATCCATTCCCTTCCCCTCCCCCAACTTTCTTTTTTCTAGCCCCACCCATTTATCCTGGCAGGCAGCTGAACCCCAGCCATCTGGCATCCTCGTCTTAATGACACATGTTCCAATTTACATTAAGCCATTAGAGCTGTCCTTTTCAGTAGGAAAGCATCTGCCCTGGGTTAGGCACTGGGCTCCAAGGCAGACAACAGGCAGAGGGCGCCCTCTGTGGGGAGAAGTGGGCATAGCTGCTTTCAAGCACCCAATACTGCGCCTTCAGGCTCCGACAGGGCTACCGGGCGGCAGCAGGGAGGCAGCTCTGGGCACATCCCAACAACCCCTTCGTTAATGCTGGGCAAGTGTGCGCCTCGAAGGGGCAAGGGTACACAATGAATGGAATCGATGTGCTTTACAAACATCTACTAAATAAAAGAGAGGACGAGAGTAACCAAACACAGGCGTTCATCCAATTACAGTAAAAGCTGCTACTCAGAATAATGAAGTCTGATCCTGGGGAAGTAAAAAAATCACTTTACTACCTTATATCTAAGTTCAGTCAATTATACTACAGGAAATTCCATCAATTTAACTCATACTAACAAAGTTTTCTAGTTAAAAGCTAGGATAAGAACTTTTTTCTGCAGATGGGCTGTGTTCATTTTTAAATTTAGGAACAGGCTCCGGGCATGGGGTACACGTGTAATCACAGCACTTGGGAGGCTGAGGCGGGACTGCCATGGGTTCCTGGCCAGCCTGGGATACACAGTGAGTTCAAGGCTAGCCCGCATAATGGGGGTGGGGTGGACAGGAACTGGGAACGGAAATACGGGAGAACAACCATAGCTGAGATAAAGACGGGGCGAGACGAAGGAAGGTAGGGACAGTTTTCTTTAATTAATCTTGTGTAAATTGAAGATATTACTAGGAAAGACTGAAAATTACACAATATTTTATACAAGTATGAGTGGGACTAGAATGTTGGGTAGTCTCCTTATAAGTCAGGTTTGTGTTTTGTTTTTCTGGCACTGGAAATTGAACGTAGGACCTCATGCATGATAGGCAAACACTTTAGTGCTGGGCTACCTCTCTAGCTCCCCACCCTTTTTCTGAGACATTCTTGTTAAATTGACAAGGTTGGCCTTGAACTTGCAATTTTCCTGTCTCAGCCTCCTAAGTAACTGAGATTACAGGTACACGCTAACAGGCTCACAGGAAACAATGTTTACAATAAACCTGACAATTTTTTATTTAAGTGTAAGATTTGCGCATCCCAGAAATTAAGGGAATATTAAAGAAACCCCTAATTTCTTCTAAACTCTTGGTTTGAAAGCATATAAAGGTCACTATCAGGAAAGTGTAGCTAGATATTAAGCTAATTTCAAGTGTGTTGAGAAGGAAGGAGAGGTCCTAGGAGTGTATATAAATTAACTTAGTCTACAGGTTCAAGGAAGGCCTCTCAGAGGAACCGCCTTTGAAGTGTGACTTGAGGACTAATGAAAAGGCAGGGGAGTGGCGGGTAAGGAGGAGGGGCCAGCAAGTGCTTAAGCTGAAAGAACACAGGACTTACTGCGCAGGCTACAGCTGAGAGGGGGCACCTGGTGAGGGGAGCCTAGAGACCCAGTTCCACAAGAGCCAAATCAGGGGCTGTGCGCGGTGGAAGCTATAGTGCAATGATGGAGTTCTAATTTCAGAAGTCTGGTTTTGCTGTACGTACTTCCTGTTCCTAGGTATTTGAATACTAGGATCAGTTAAACTCCTTATTTCAGTCCTGAGCAAACCTCAGATCCCTGCCATGTTTAATACTCTAAGCCCTGACTTACTGAGTACTAACTATGTACCGTAATTGTTGCTAAGTGTTTTATATAAATCTTCACTTGATCTTCATATTCACAAGAAGTAGATGAGAAAACATTAAGCACCTATCCAAGGTCACACAACCAGAACACAGGACAGACAGGATGCAAATCCAAGGTGTCTGATCACTCTCTAGCAGTGCGGTTTCAGGCATGGCACTAGTCTTCCCCGCGAGGAATTCGCAGTCCAGGGGGCAGGCATTGTCTAATAGACAGGAAGCTGCCCCACAGCACCATGTACAGAGCCAGGGAAACATGAGACCTAACTTAAGTTCTCCATGAAAACAGTGTCGAAGAGGAGACAGGAGGCTGAGCGGCTGTGAGCTTCAGGGTGCTGGAACCTGCACACACTACAAACCCCTACGAGCCAGCGGTACTCACAGAAGTGAAGTTCGCGAGGTCACCAGTACTGTGACTGTGACACTCCCTTCTCACATTCATAAGGACCCTAAACACAAGCCGAACCTAAACTTTCAGGATTATTCTTCATTAAAAACCACAGAAATTTTCTATAAACTCAAAGGGAGAATAGTAAAATTCTGCGAAATCAAAATAACGAGAAATAGGCACAACAGTCAATATGTACCTACTGGCAAAGGTAAGAGCCAGGTCTAGATAAATGCAAACAGCCGTACGCAACCCGCTCCCCATGAAACTCCACATTTATTTTACTGTATTTTATTATATTACTTTGCCCTGACTTTATTCCCTAGCAACAGGGAAAATGTCCCCTTGTGTATCTTTCCAAGTCTACACATCTGTCACTTAGATGTTGCTTAATAAATCTTTGATAAGTATATCAGTTCCCACTGTTGCCACGACTGGATTGGATTCCCACTGGTTTCTGAAAACTAAAATAATGCCAAGGAAAAACACTCACACAATTACAGCCTCTTTTCTTCCCCTTCCTTCCCTAGCTCCAAAGTGTGAAAAACCACTTTCCCCTAAATACTTTTTGGTCTAATCTAAATAAGAGAAACACACGATCAACTTTTGCTATTGTGAGGATTTTGCTTAAAATAAATGTTCTCCCAAATGATTTCTTGGCCAAAATGTCTGTTTAATTTACTCCATGTAACCCTGCCAATGGCCCTAACAATGTTTTCATATGTTTATGTCATTAGGGTACCATCTGACCTCTAGTGGCGTTGTTGTTAAGGGACACAGTGCACCATGGTTACTTTGCTTTTATATTCTGTATGTAAACATGTTGACTAGTCAAAAAGCTACAATGAAAAATAAAACACAAACCACAGAAAAGTCCAGAGGGTTAAAATGGGAAACTGACAGGTAAGTTTCATCTAACAGAAAAGGATGCTTCCCCTCCACTGCTATGCTTTCAGTGTTAGTAAGTTCTCTGACCTGTTCTGAAAATCTCTCCTCTAGGTCTAATGCTCTTCTCTATTTTAATTGCTCAATTGTGACATCTTTGCTATAATTTCATTTCCAAGTTCAATGGCCACCCAAAGCTGCTTTCTCTGTGCCTCTGACTGCCCACAACTGTACCTGGGAAGTCATCGTACTTACATGGTTCAAGGCATACTCGCTCTGGGTTCCCTTTGTAGAGGTGCATTTTTAGAGTTTATAATGCTTTATTATGTAGTTAACAAAACCCCAGAACTGAAAACCTCACTAGTGTAGGAAAAAAAGTTTAGAGACTAAATGGATTGGGGAAAAAGGAAAAAAAAAGTTAAAAGAGACAGCTTTCCTATGTAATAGCTCTAGTGTTCCCGTAGATCATTTGAAAGAGAAGTGTTAGATTGTCACAAATCCAAAGGCCTACCTCATTATATTCAACTATCATAATATACATTCTATTTATTATACTATTGATTGTATTTCAACTAGCTTATGCAAACAGTACTATGAACACCGCTCTCACAAAGCTGATCTTAGAACACAGAATTGCCTCTCGAGTTCGGGAAACAGGCAGAAAGTTGTCCAATTTCTCTCCCAGCCTCTATGTGGCCCAAAGCTCTCATGTGTGGATAAGGGAAGATGTGAAGTTACTCTGAGATGAAATCCAAAATTCCTGGCTTCATTACTAACATACTCTGCTTAAGACTACTCCACATGCACCTCTAGAAAAACACGACTCATCAGACTCCTCCTCTCCATTATCTCCCAAGGAGGGCAGAACTAAGGATAATCCCTAAATCACTGGCTTCCTATTAGCATACGTACCTTCATTTGTATTTAAAAAAAATGCCATGGGTGACTGCCTGCGAATTTTCATGAGAAATATCAAAAAATAAAATGAAGACCAACTCACAGCTAGAGTTTCAAAACATGGACAATCATCTGAAGTCAGTGAAAATACCATCTCCTGGAAGCCCAAGTAAAAATGAGGCTTGCATTTGGCTGAGCTCATTAATCCAGACAAGGCTTTGCTGCTCACCATCCTGCAGCTTTGCTGGAGAAGCCCAGCTCTGAAGGCATAGGACAGACCCCAAGTCGCAGTGAGCGCGGAGCACGTGCCCAAGGCCACCAAACACTGGTTTGTTTGAGACCAGTGAGAAGAAACCAAATGAATGAAACCAAACATCCCTGTCTTGGCCCCGGTCGCTTCTGGCTGTGCCCCTGTAAGGGTGCTGGAACAAAGGCTCTGTGTCTAGTGACTACCACAGTGCCTGGCACAAAATAGGACATCATTTGTGGAACCCGTGAACAGCAGTTCCTTCCCCCGAACCACCCCAAAGCTTCCTCGCATAACTGCATTTCACCCTGATAACGGGCACTATCGACCCCACTATACTTATGCGGAAAGCGTGGCTCAGAACTGATCAAGTCTTACTCCTCGGTCACGCCCACACCACAAGCACCCCTTTCCCGTTTACACGACACCCCCACCGCGCGCCCCAGCCACGCCGGCGTCAGGGAACACAGCGTCGGCTTCCCGCCTCGGCCAGGGCCCAACTCCACGACACCTACGCCCCGTCCCCAGTCCCCGGGCGAGAAGGGGCGCACGCCTTGGGCCCCGCCCAGTCGCTGCCCCCAGCCCCTGACCTTTTTGTCCCAGATCTGCAGGGGCTTGCTGCCGATGCTGTAGAGGATGGAGAGGAAGCCGCTCTGGAAAGTGTTTTTGAACATCTCGCCTGCCGGCGGCCTTCCCCGCAGCCGCCCCGGAGCGACCGGCCCCGGAGGAATACGAGCAGTGAGCAGCGAAGGAAAAGCAGGGGATGCCGAACTCCCAACCTGCAGTCACCGGCGCCTGGCCTGGGTCGCGGGTCGCTAGGCCGCTAGGCGCAGAAGCACAGCAGAACCAAATCCACAGCTACTTTGAGCCCGCCACTCACTTATCCTTAAATGGAGGCGGAGAGCCGCCCGCTGCTTAAGATGGATCCTCCACCCACCTGAGCCCGCCCCTC
>RJWT010024621.1:0-16412 GCA_004365215.1 Cuniculus paca | reverse complement strand
CACACTGTCTTGGGCCAGTCTGCTGTCCTATTCTTGCAGACAGTTCTCCACTTTTTGTTGTTTGTCTTAGTCACTTTCTTGTCACCAGCATCCACATTTTAAGGGAGGAAAGATATACTTAGACTCATGGTTTGTAGAAGTTATATTTGGCATTTGGCTGGCTCCAGCATAGGACAGCATGGCACAGGAACATGGAGAGAAAGCTGCTCATGGCATGGTAGCAGGGAAACAGAGAGAGCAAAGGAGCTGGTAAGGAGATAGATCTTCCCAGGCCACACCCCCAGTGACCCATCTCTTCTGATTAGACCCCACTTCCTAACATCAAATCAGCTATAAGCCCCCATAATCCTATCACCTTCTAAAAGCCCCACCTTTGAGCACATGCGGCTTTAGGGGGGCATCTAGATCCATATGTGCTGCTGAAGCAAGAACAGGGTGTGGGAGATATTTAGATGTAAACCATAACACTGTTTGACTTGGGCACCTTTCTGAATTTGCCATTTCTTCACATGGCTCTCAGGCATCATGTTGCTCTCATCTAGACAGCTGGATTCTCCCTGGATTGCATCCATCTGAAAGGACACGGCCAAGCAATTCATTGTCTCCCCAAGTGATAGATGAGGGAAACAAGGTGCAAGGACCACTTTGGTTTCACTGCCCAATATTCCTAAAAAATGTGGGCTTCTATCACAGCTGTGTAGGCAGAGCTCCCTGGGCCCTGCAGCTATATCCAGTCGGGGGGGGCGGTCCTTTAGCTGGGGCAGCCACAGGTCACCTCCTCACCTGCCTCATCCTCATCTTCATCCGGTGTGGTGTATTGCTGGCTCTGCTTATTCTGCCCTATTCTGTGCTTCCAGGGGAGAGAATGGGACCCTAGCCCGAGGGCACATGGGCCAGAAGCTATGCAAAAGGAATGGCTTGGGGTCTCTGAGCTTCCTCTGCTGTGTGGAGTGGATGATACGAATGCAGAGCTGGGCCTGGGATATAGCTCAGTGGCACAGTGCCTCCTGGCTATCATGAGGTCCTGAGTTCAATTCCCAGTACCAAAAACAAATAAAGAATGCTGAGCTTACATGGTTAGCTCCCAGAATAGTACCTGGCTGAATCGGGGCTTTGTAAATGTCCCTTGGCCTCTTTTATTATTGGAATCAGACTTTCCATACACAATCGCAAAGGGAAACATGATCCTCTTTCGAACCTGGAAGGTCAATCAAAGAAATGAAAGAATCAATAGAGGACAGAACATTTCTCCCACAGCAAATACCTGCACAAGGGAGTGTCCTACAGTTGTGGGTAGTATGAGGTTCTTTTGGAAAATGATGAGCTAGATGTCAGCATTAAGCTTATAGCAGCAGAGAGAGGCCAAGGCGGTTTGAGGATGTGCAGGCTCATCTGGTTAAGTATGCCTGGCTCTTGTGTGTGGACATTCATGGACTGGGCATGGCAAAGAGTTACTGCTGGTTTTATATGCATGAGATAAACCCAGGGTGGACATCCCATCAGCCAGCCTCATCAGGGAAAGTCTTCACTCACTTCCTTGCACAGCCCTTCCACAGCCCAGGAGGGTGTTACTCTGTGAGCCTCCTTCTGTAGGTGGGGCAGTAGGCCATGGAGCCTCTGAGTGCCTGGGCAAATGGCTGCTGAACTAGGGCCAGCCCAGGACATCTAGGCTATTGTGTTGTCACAGCTAGGACTGAGATGTTTTGACCATAAAGTAATCTTCTCTGTGTGTGAGTTGTATTGACATTTTAAACTGTGCTTCTCTGTAATTTGTAGACATTTCTGAAGGTGCCAGGAGGGGCTGTCAACATGAAATGCACAGCCCCTGTTATTTTAGCCCATTTTTATGAAAGTGTAGATTAGCAGCAAGAATGCTGGCATCTCCACCCTTTGGTTGTTTACAGAAACTCACCTGTTTATAACTCAGTCAAAACTCTTTTTTCCAACCATCTGAAAGTAATTTGAGGACTAGCGTAATAGCCCAAGCTCTGATTGCCTCTCCAGCTGAGTAGACTTCATTCTGCAGGGCAACTCAAATTGGTGGAGAGTGGACAGGCAGACACATCTGATTGGGTTGGTGGTCTGTCTTCTGCCCCTGTGGCAATGACCAAGTGCCCTCAGTCCTAAGGATGCATTCATCATTTGGCAGGAGCTGAAGTGTGGTGGGTCTCTACATCTCCCTGGGACTGACCTAGCAGCACTCAATGACCCCAGTTCCAATATACTGTGTGCACAGACATGGACTCTCTGGTGCCCACATAGCAGGTGCTGGGGCCATGGGCGCCCCCATGGGCTCACAGTGTCTAGAGACCTCAGGTCCTACAGTGCAGTTGTGGTGAAAATCTCAGTCAAAGCATGTGGCACTGGCCTCCTGGGAGTTCGGCTGTGCTGTTAGACCATAGTGCTGGGCTATGTGCCTGAAGCACACTATGTAGTTTAAAACTTACTTGAAATTTCCATGTTGAGTTTGAAAACACTTGGATGGAATAAGTGCTTGTGTTCTATCTTTTATTTGACTATTTGAGCAAGTAACTTATAAGTAGTTGGGTTTGGCTGTTTTTTTTAAAAAATCACAGTCACTATGGGTAACTTTGGGAATCTTCAATTTTAAATCATTGCTTTCTCTTTGTCATAATAGTGCTAGATTGAGAATGTTGCAGTGTTTAGCATAGAGAAGGAATATGAGTCTTCTTGCACATGAAGGCACAAGACATCATGTGTTAGAATCAAAGTCATTGCAAAACTCAGATCCACCCTGCTACCAGGTGCCTGAGAAGAGCATTCCATCTTATTTGGTGGGTAGCTAGAAGACCCTAGAGGAGTGTACAGAGGAGGTGAGAGTGGTGGTGCAGTCTGGTCAGGGGCTGCTACAGGCAGGAGAGGTTATGCTTTGGAGGGACAGGAGCTACATCTGGCTTTGTTCTGAGTGGTTCAGAGAGAGAGTCTTGGAGTAAGGGATTTGGAGCTGCTCAGAGTAGAGTTGGGTCTCCAGTGCAGGGAGGTGCTTGCCCTGTGTTGCAACTCTGGTGGAGGTGAGGAAGGCTAAACAGTGAGAGCTAGGGGTGAGAGAAGAGGGCTTAGGAAAGCAGCAGAAGTGGGTGTCACAGACCTGGGGCATTGCATGAAAAGAGAAGAGCAGTCCCAGCTCGCAGGTCCCCTGAGCTGGCACTGGTGCATGGCCTTCCGAACTCTGGCTTTTCTGCTTTGAAAACTGTATTGCACTATTAAATTTATGCATTTCCTACTAATTGTATAATTTTTAAGTTATGCAATTGTGTAAATGTTCTTTGGAAGGAGGTAGCATGGGAATTTAAGCACATTTTCAGCATTAGTTCTGTGCTAAAATGTGTGGCGAGTTCTGACAGTTGGAGACCTTTTTGTCCTTATTTGGGTAAGGAGGCTCCAGGAGCTTTTGGGAGAAGCCTCCCGCATCCCCAGGCCTACATTTGGGAAGCCAGACTTCTCCTGTCTTCGTGGTCCAGCCCTGCTTACCTAACAGCGCACACCCTGAGGGCAAACTCACCCTGCTACAGTTCTCTTCACTGTTTGTTCAGGGTTCTCCACCAGAGACCTGTCAGAGAGTCTTATCTGGCACCTGATGTGTATGTGGAAGGTTTTGAGTGTGTATGCACCTTACACATGTGCTGTTGTTCCTGCAGGCAGCAGCCTGCCCCTGCAGCGGGTCTGAACCGTGAGCTTCTGGGCAGCTGACCAGCCTCCTGGTACTGCCCTTAGTGTATCTGTCACGGGAACCAAGCACAGGCCCTGGAGCACAGCATCCCTGGACTGGGCCTGTCTCATGCTGACAGGGGACGCTTTGGCAGGTCAGTCCTAGGGGTGCAGAAGCTTCTTGTGCAGTGTGCTTCAGGAGTAAGGCACCTGTCACCCACCCTGCTGTCCTCTGCAGTTCTCAGGAATTTTCTCCCTAGATGATCGTCTGGTGAGAGAAAGTGAGCGGAAGGCTTCCCAACTGCATTTTGCTTTGGAGGACTCACTCTACTCAAAGGAGAGCTTACCGACAGCTTTGAAAGTTGGAAGGTATGGACAGACATGGTCTGAACAGTCAGACGTTTTTCAAATTGGCCTGTTGACAGGATGTTCAACCCTAACTCATAAAAAACCTGTGTGCGCTGGTCATCCTCAAAGTACAGATTTGTAGGAACAGAGGCAGAAGGTACTTGCCATGGCTAGGACTCCAGCAAATGGGGACAGGGTGTCTTTGCTTGTTTTCACATTTCCTGTAAGTTAGTTTTTAATATTTAAAAATGATCTTTAGAGTGGTATGTATACAATCAAATAGTGAAGATAGCACACAAAGAGAGACAGCAGTCCTCCCCCTGGTCCTCAGCTACTTTTCACTTCTGTGACTGCTTGTGCTTGCAGGTTCTGCTCAAGTAGCTTTCTTAGGTCTTGTACCACCAAACCCTGCTTCTGCATGTGAATGTTTAAATATGAACCCCTTCCTGGATGGAGATTGGGTGCCTTACAGCACCCCCCACCCCAGACAAAGTAGGTCGTAGATACTCCCTCTCCGTCCTCTCCGCTCTGTGGCCAGTGCTCTTGGTCTCTCCTTGGCTGGTTCTGGGTGCCACACCTGCCTCATCCCACTTCCCGTGCCACAGATACTGCCATCTGAATCTTTCTTTTTGTTTACTGTTGTCAGGCTGCTAGTATTTAGTGTACTCTGCAGTCATGAAGAGCCTTCTGCTTTGTGTGTGGGTTGCTTCCAAAGAGCAAACTCCATAAACCATGTTAAAGTTGCTGAATGGAGAGCTTGAATTTTAGCCTCTTTCTGGTTTGCCATTTTGTTTTCTTTGTAGCTTTTAATAGTATTTTTTTTCTTGAATTATATAACTTAGTTCATCCTAAATTCCTTTGATGCAGGGGTTGGCCAGTTTTTTTATGAACGACCAGAAGAAGAAAGTTCTAAGCTCTGTGAGCCAAATAATCTATCTTAGCTTTTCAACTCTGTGGTGTGGAAGTAGCCATAGTGATGTGGAAGTGATGACAGTGTTCCAATAAAAACAAACAGTGAGCTGGATTTGGCCTGTGAGCCACACTTTACCTATTTTGTTGCCTCAAGAATAGTTCTAAATCCTTGGGATCTCCTGAAATGCCTCCCTTGCACCTCTGTCTGTATTTCAAACCAGACTGATTGCTGCATAGACCGCTATACCATGGTACCTGGCAAGCTTTGAGGGTGGAGATATTGTTTGGATGTCACACTGTCTCATGTCTCAGTTTTTCTTTCATTTTGCTTTGCACATTGCTGTTTAGGGAGCATCAGCCTACTTTCAGGATGCTTTGGCCTAAGCCTATGGTTTATTGAGGAATTCTTATAGGCAGAGAATTAGCAGAGTACATGTGAGCCAGCCCTCAGGCTCTTGGCCCACAGAGACAGTCTGGCCATGGAGAGAGAGAAGACTCGGAAAGAACCATCTCTGCCTGCCTTCAGCACTGCAGAAAGGGGAGAGGACCACGGGCTGTTGGTCACCAGAAAGTGACTGTATGGGGAGGGAGCTCTTGGAGCACATATGGCCTTGGCTTCCTCCGTACCTGGTGCAGAATGAGTGACCCTGTTGCTTGCTTATGGGAAAAGAGTCTCAGACCACCCAGCACTCCCCCTCCTTGCATGTCTCCAGTCACTTTCCCAAGAAGAGTGTGTGGAAGTGTGCAGTGCATATGGTGGCTTAGTTCTCACACTTGACACAGAGCGAATCCTCTTTCAGTTAATAGTGTCTTAGTTCAGTCTGCTAACAAAGTGCCACAGATGTAGACCACAGTGTTCTGGTTAAAGTTGTCTTCTGGACTGCAGGCTGTCCAGTTCCCACTGTGTCTTTCCATGATGGGAGGGGCATGGGAACTTCCTGGGGGCCCTCCTTTCAAGGCACTAACCCCTTTCATCAGAACTCTATCCTAATATAACCTGCGAGCCCACCTCCCAATATCACACTGAGGGTTAGGGTTTTAACATGGAAAGTTGGGAGGGACACAAATACTGTTTTGCAGTAAGCTTTATATTTGATAGTAGTTTAGGTTTACAGACAATTTGAGTACAAAATACAGTTTTATCTGTTAACACTTTGACCAGTGCATGAAGTCATGTATCCATCCTTACAGTATCACACAGAATGGTTTCAGTGCCCTAAAAGTCTCCCGTGGTTCACCTATTTCTTTTTCCTTTCTTCCTCACAAACCCCCCAAACCTGTTCTTTTTTATTATGCCTGTAGTTTTCTCTATTCCAGAATGCCATATAGTTGGAATCTGCAGTGGTTTGGATATGATTTATATGTGTCCCATAAGGCTTCATTTTTTGGAAGCTTATTCCTCATTGTGTTGCTGTTAAGAACTGGTGGGATCTTAAGAAGTGGGGCCCAGTAGGAGAATATTAGGTTGTTGGCAGAGTGTCCTCAGAAAGGATGAGAATGAGTTGTTATAAATGCGCCCCAGCCCTGAATCACTCTTGCTTCACACCCACCATAATGTGGCACAGCCAAGGGGCCTTCACCAGAGGCTAGCATCACAATGTTTGGACTATTGTACTCCAAACCAACTGAGGAAACCTTCATTCAGCATTCAGCTGCTGAAGGACAGCTTGGTTTCGTCTAAGTTTTGGCAGTTGTAAATAAACATTTGTTTGCAGGCTTTTATGTGGACAAAAGTTGTCATTTCATTTGGATACATACCAAGGATCTTGCTTGCTGGGTTAGTATGTTGGATGTAGTTTTGTGGGAGGTTGTCACACTGTCCTCCAAAGTGGCTGTACCATCGCGAGTTCCATCAGTGGTGAATAAAATTCCAGTTACTCCACTTCCTTGTCAGCCTTTGTTGCGTCAGGGTCTGGAACATTGGCTGTTCTGATGAGGGTGTGGCCTCATCTCATTGTTTTAACTGCCATTGCCTGATGATGTGTGCTGTGGATCATCTTCTCCTGTGCTCATTAGCATCTGCTTATCTTCCTTGATGAGAAGATGTTTCAGATCATTTGCCCACTTTTGGTTGGGTTGAGTTTTGAGTTCTTTTTTATTTTGGATATAGACCTTTGTCAGCTGTATGCTTGAGAAACATTTTCTTCCAGTCTGTGTTGTCATTTTATTCTCATAACAGCATGTTTCACAGAGTAGAAGTGTGAAATGTTAATGAAGTCCAAGTAATCAGTTATTCTTTTCATGGATGTACTTTTGTTGTTACATTTTAAAAGTCACTGTCAACCCCAGGGTCCCCTAGATGTTCCATGTTACCGTCTAGGAACTTTGTAACTTTGCATTTGATAATTAGATATGTGGTTCATTCTGAGTTTATTTTTGTGTGTGTTCAGATGCATTTTTATACTGTCCTTTGAGTTTCCTTGGCTTCTTTGTTAAATATCAGTTAACCGTGTATAAGCATTTTCTGGGCTCTGTTTTGCTCCATCGGTGTGTTTGTGTTTTCATCAGTGCCACAGTCTTGATTAGCTTTATGGTAGGTCATGAATTCAGTAGTGTCAGACCTATGACTCTGTTCTTCTCCATCAGTGTAACATTGGTTATTTGGGGCTTTTTACCTCTTTGTGAGCTTCAGAATCAGTTTGTTGATATCCACAAAACAACTTGCTGAGATTTTGGTTGGGATTTTGTTGAACCAACCTGGAAGAACTAATATTTTGACAATGAGGGGAGCCCCCCATTAACGTGGGATATCTGTTTAGTTCTTTGGTTTCTTTCATCAGTTTTCTAATTTTTCTCATACCGATTTTGTACATATACTGTTGTATTTATATCTAATACTCATAACATGCTACTGTAAATAGTATTGTGCCTTACACTGTTGTTATTGTTTCAAATTCCAGCTGTTCATTGCTGGTATTAAGAAAGCAACTGACTTTTGTATACAGACCCCATGTATTAGTTTCCCATGGTTTATTGGTGTCCCAAGTGCCATAAACCAGATTGCTTGGAGTAACAGAAATATGTTCTCCCAGTTCTGAGTGGTTGAAACCCTAGGTGGAGGTGTTGGTGGGGTAGGAACCTTCTGAGGACTGTGAGGGAGACTGTGTTCCGTGCCTGTCTTCTGGTCATGGCGTGCTGGTAACCTTTGGTGTTCCTTGGCCTATGGATGCATTTTCTAATTGTCTACCTTCACAGGACCATGTTCGTGCTGTTTCTCTTCACAGAATCTTCCCTCTGTGTAACTCTGTGTCCACACTTCCCTTTTGTAAGGATACCAGCAATGCTGAATTAGGGTCTACCCCAAGGACCTCATATTAATTTGATTACTCTAAAGACCTTATTTCTAAGTGGGGTCACATTCTGAGTAATGAGGGTAAAGACTTCATATCTTTGGAGAGGTTTAGGTTTGGGTTTTGGTTTGTTTTTGGACATAGGATTTCACTATGAAGCTCAGACTGGGCTTGAACTTGCAGGGATCCTCCTGCCTCACTTCATATCTTTTTGGTAGGTGTTAGCTTTCTATTGCTATGACAAAATACCTGAGAATAACAACTTAAAGGAGGCAAGGTTTATTTTGGCTCCCAATTTCAGAGGTTTTAGGCCATGGTCCACTGGCTTCACTGCTTCTGTGCCTGTGGCAAGGCTGAAACATGGTGGAAGGATGTGATGGAAGAAAGCTGCTCACTTCATGGTACCTGGCAAGGAGAGAGAGGAAGAAGGAGAGGGAAAACCGGTGCTGACTAAGGTTCCTCTTCCTTCTATTTTGTTTCATCTGGGCCTGCAGCCTTTTGGATGGTGCTGCCCCACTCACACTGAGTCTTCCTGCCCGGTTTGCTGTCCCACTTGCCAGTCATCTCTGGAAACACCTCCCAAATACACTCAGAAGTGTGCTTTACTAATTTCCTGGGTGTTTCCCAATCTAGTCCAGATGATAATCATACCTCGTATGCTATAACTTTGCTATAATCACTGATTAGTACCATGAGGTTTTTCAGGACTTTTTATTTAGATATTCATGTCATCTGTAAATAAAAAGTTTTATTTCTTCTGTTCCAATGTATATACCTTTTATCTCTTTTACATGCCTTACTGCATTAGCTAGGACTCACTGTACAGTGTTAAAGCAGTGACAAGAGTTTGCCCTGTCCCTGGCTTTAGCAGGAAAGCTAGTTTCTTATCATTAAGTATGAAGTGGGCTGTAGTTTTTGTAGACAGTCTTTGTCAGGTTAAGGAAGTCCCTTCTCCTAAGTTAGGGCAAGTTTTTATCATAACTACGTGTTGGATTTTATCAGATGCTTTTTCTGTATTTATTGATATGATCATGTGATTTTTTTCCTTATTATGATATGTTGTGTTTTTTCAGTTATTCAAAGTGTTTTTAAATTTCTCTTGAGATTTCATCTTCAAGTCATTATTTAGAAGAGAGTTGTTAATCTCAGAGTAATTGGGAATTTTCCAGTTACCTTTCCATTACTATTTCTAGTTTAACTCCTTTATAGTCTGAGGTATACATTATATGATTTCTGTTCTTTTAAGTCTGCCAGCATGTGATTTATGGCCTCAAATGAGGTCTGTCTGATGGATGCACCATGAAGTCTGGAGAAAAATGTGTACTCTGCTGTTGTTTGACGAAAGCAGTTGTGTCCTTAATGACTTCTGTTCATTTCTGATGGGGTAGTGTAGAAGACTCCAAAACAGTGGATTCATCCACCATCCTTGGAGTTTGTCAGATCTGTCAGACTTATTTTGAGCCTTCATTGTTAGGCACAGACATGTTGAGGAATATTAGGTCTTCTTGTAGCTTGACCCCTTTCTCATTAAGTAGAGACCTTCTTGCAGAACTCTACCTGAAGTTAGCATCACACCCCACAGGTTGAGGGCTGAGTCCTCAAGACCAGTGGTCCCCAACCTTTTTAACCTAAGGGACTGGTTTTGTGGAGCACAGTATTTCCACAGAGCAGGATTGGGGCAGGGGGGATGATTTCAGATGATTCAAGTGCATCACATTAGTCGTGTACTTCATTTCTACTGTTAGAATATTGTAATATATAGTGGAATAATTATACAGCTCATCATAGTGCAGAATCAGTGGGAGCCCTGAGCTTATTTTCCTGCAGCTAGGAAGTCCTATTTGGAAATGAGCGAAGACATTGATACCAGAGTTTGTTGCTTATGTCCTGCCAGGCCCATATTCTCACATTGGTTGCTGTCACTGCAGAAACCCTGCTTTACAAAGATAGGATGTTGAAAATGGAGGCAGGCTTTTCAGTGCTTTTTTTTTTTTTCCCACATTCTCAGGGTATTCCACCTTGACTGTAACTCAGAGCATATGGAGATTTGAGGTTGTCTCAAACATGCTTTTATGGCCACTGTCATTTGTGATCTGAATCACCTGATCCTTTTCCATTGTAGAGAAAATTGATTCACCAGCTTATGTATAAATAGATACAGATTCATTCTTTCCCGGTTTGGGGGTCTTTTGTGGTTGGGAAGTAACACTCGAATTCTTTTGAAAGCTAAAATAGGTGATCATGCACCAGTTGGGAGAAAGAAGGCCCTGGCTCAGTCTGTTTCAAAATCTCTGCTAATGTTTGAAACACATCAAAAATCCCAGTGTTTACTCATCACCCCCCTAATTCCAGTTTGGCTTTGTATTTACTTTATCTGCTGACTTGAACACAGTAGTCCTTCTCCCCTAAAGTGACAGATTGAGTTCGTTGAACAGGTTGAATATGTCCCACAGGTAAGCAAGTTTTATGACCCATTCTGGGCCATTGAAATGTGCTGCTAATGATAATTCTTCTTCTAAAAGAAATCTCCGTAACAGAGTAACTCTGGCCAGCAATCTTCCTTTAGAAAGCTATCGCCTTCCACTTTAGATTGGGTGGAGTTTAAAATCTAACCTTCTGATCCTGCCAGGGTCTCTGGTGACAGCCTCCCACTCCCCACCCCCGATCTAGCCAGGGCCCTGCCATCAGCCAGCTCAGTGCACACACAGGACTGGTCACTCTAGAAATTCCAGGCGTTTGGGGATCTGTGTGTGAGGAGACTGGGTGAAGGAGCAAACACATGCTTCATGGTGTCATAGTAGACACACAGCGAGTGGTCCATTATGTTGTATGAAAGCTTTAACTGTGGATATTGTGATTGCAGATAGTCAGAGTCACCTATCCTTGATACTTCCAAGGCTGGGGTGTCACAAAGGCTAGAGTTAAAGATCTAATAGGTGGCCCGGGCCAGTTTACTAGCCATCTAGAGGGGACCATGGACATGAGTGGTTGTGCTGTGTTCAGACATCAGGTATCTATGGGCAACCTCAGACTCAGGCCCTGGGTCACCTCCTTTGGACCACACTCTACAAAAACCGAGGCAGTGATTGGGCTCTCAAAACAGCAGCAATGAAGCATCATACATGTGAACTTCCTCCTGAGAGCAGTCTTCACAGCATTTGCATTGGGTTTGTTGGAAAGCATGTTCACCTTGTCTAGAAGGCACAATGCTAGAGTGTTATGGTAGCATCTCATGACCTTACTGTTGGCCACCAGTTGTCCTGGGTCAGTCCCTCCTCCCAGTCACCTAGTAGAGTGATGAAGGCCATAATCCTGCAGCATCACCAAGCTGCTTCTGACAGGAGCTGTACAGATGTGCCTCTGGACCGGGGCACACCACAAGCTGGGATGGAACAGGTGATGCTGATGAGTAGTCTGCTTCCCTTGCAGGCCACACCACTCTAGGGTCAGGTGTGCTGATACTTCAGCCAAGAAGTGCTTGGTCATGGATGCAGATGACGAGGCGGTCCTGAACCTCATTGCTGAGTGCGAGTGGGATCTCAACAATCCTCCTGGGAGCACGAGCTCCAGCCAGGAGCAGGAAGCCACTTTCCATCGCATCCAAGGTGTGCTGCTGCACCCACGGTGAAGACCAGTGGGCTGCAGTCACTGGTGCCAGCTTGCATAGAGTGCTGTTGACGAGGCTCACTCCAGCGATAGGAGCTTCACAAAGTCTGAGTGGACCTGGAATGGCCAGCATTATGGATTGAGGAATTATGAGGAAAAGTTAGCATAGTTCATTTGAGTATAGTGATACTGCTTGGTTGTCCAGATTACCAGAAAGTTAAACATCTAAAGTAGAGAAGAAGGTCAAGTGCCTGGTAGCTAGTGGAGCTGACATTTGTGTCAGCCACGAGTGGTATGGCTCCTCTGCTCCTAAGAGGCTGCTGCGATTAGGCCCTCAGACTCCACCAGGAGGGTTGTAAACTCCTCACTTGGGGCAGGAGCTTCACATGGTTTTCTTGGGGTCTCTGCTGCTTATGAGAACTGTTCATAAGCATTAGCTTCATTTTTTTCCAGTACTTTGTGTTTTCATGAAAACAGCAGCATCATGTTGAGGCATCAGTGTGGGCTCAGAACCCAGGTTTGCCTGCAGCCCAAGGACACCTGCCACATGAGCAGTAGCACCTAAGCCCCAGCCTCCCAATGTGACTGTCCTCAGGACTCTTAGTTTTGCCTCATGGCAGTTTTAATCTGCATTTTTCTGCAAAATAGTACTGTGAAATACTCAGTCATTTGTGTGTCTTCTGCACACTTCTGTTCAAGTCTGCCCACTCCATTTCATGGGGCTGTTTCTCTTCCTGGTCTTGAATTGTGATAACTTTTTATGGTTTCTGGATACAAGTCCTTTCTCAGATACTGTACATATACTGAGGGAGGATTTTCTCACATTCTATAGTATTGTCTCCATCCTGTGACATTATTCCTATCCAGTGGCATTGTCCCTGCCCCATGTCATCCCCATCCCTTGGCTTTACGCTTATTCTGTGTCATCACAACACCACAGCATTGTCCGCAATGTGTGACATTAAGCTCATTGTGTGGCATCCCTGGCCCATGGTATTTTCCCCGTTCTGTGGCATCATCCCCGTCCCATGGCATCCCTTTCCCATGGCATTTTCCCCATTGTGTGACAGTATTCCCATCCCCTTGCACCCCTCCCCTGTGGCATTATCCTTGGCCTGCACCCTTATTCCCACGCTCTTGGCTTGTCTTTTCACTTTCCTAACAGTACTTTGAAGAGCATGTTTTAACTTCAGTGAAGTCCAGATTGATGTTTCTTTGTCCTTAAGTGGTTTGTGCTTTTTGTATCCTGTAAGGAAATCTTTGTCCACCCATGCTTGAGGTGTGCTGTGTTTTCTCACAGACATCCTGCAGTTTCAAGTGTGTGGGAATAGAGTCCATTCCTTGGAGGTAGTTGTTTTTTTTGTTGTTGTTTGTGATTTGGTTTTTTTGGTAGTTGTTTTGTTTTTTTTGAGACAAGGTCTCACTTTGTAGTTCAGGCTGACCTTGGACTCACTATGCATCCCACGCTTGCCTCAAACTCATAGCAATCATCTTGCCTCAGTCTCCCAAGTGCTAGAATTAGAGGTGTGTGCCACCACTCTCCGCTGGAGCCAGTATTTCTGTATGGTGTAAGTTAATGGGCCAGGATGCCCCTGCTCCCCTTCTTACAGATCTGTTTGTTCTGATGCCATTCATTGAAAGGACTGTTTCTATTTAATTACCCTGGCATACTTGTTCAAAATCAGTTGAGTACTCTGCTCATTCTGTATTATGCTTTATGGACCAGCATAAATTTCTCCTGCACTGCCATCTGTCTTGTCACTCTGGTGAGTCGGATCTTGTCAACCCTCAGCTCTGCCCTCTGCCCACCTGCAGAACTGCCCGGAATTATTACCTGCAGTGTTGGTCACCACATGATTACCCCCTCAGGCATCTTAATAGTTTACAGGAAGTATGCGTGTAGAAGTTATACACTCTCACAAACTGAAAATGCAATTTTAATGAAATAAAATCTTCAAAATATTTTTAACAAAATAGAGTCCAAACATCTGCTGAGCCCTCCATCTGTCCAGCACCACTGTGGGGACCCCTCGAGGAGGGGTCACGATAAGAGAAGAGCCAGCTCCAGCATGTGCCGCCCCAAGCAGCCGCCTCCACACCAGCACTGTGGGGAGCTGTCCCCGCAGCACAGGAAGCCCGAGGCCTGCTGTGCCCACAGCCCACACTTCAGCACCAGCACCTACCCAGGTAATCCCACTCAGGGTCTTTCTGAGCAGACATTTTCCACAAGGTTGGCCACAGCTGTGACATTTCTCCTGCTGTCTGTATGTATTTAGTTATGTGTAGAATTCCCCAAAGTATCTCTGTTATCTCTGTGTTACAGACTCTGCAGATACTGAGGACTCTTCCTCTTCATCTCAGAAACCAAGTTTGTTATCAGAAAAGGTGTTGAATCATTTGTCTGTTCCTGAAAAGTATAGGAAGCACAGGATGCCTGGTGGGAGGTTACAGACACTTTCAGACCAGGAGTGCCTGAGCCATCTGGAGAGGGCTGGTGAGCCCCACAGCTTCAGGGAGAGTCTGAGCATACAGGACAACTCAGGGGGCCAGAGCCAGAGGGCCTTTTCTCTCTCTGGGGCAGCAGAGGCTGAAGAGCAGGCATCTCACAGCATGAGTGACTCCAGGGTGGTAAGTTCGGGGCGCTGGTGTTGGCCGCCAGTGCCTTGCCTTGTTTCCTGGACTGGGCAGTAGAATGGAGTGGTGATTAGGTCTTCGTAGTACCGCCTTGTGCCTTTCAGTACTGACCTGGCCCACAGTGAAGCCGCTGTTCGGTTTAGTTTTCCTTCGCATTTGTTCCTGAGCTCCGTCCTGTCTCTTGTAGTATTCTGTGTTTGGGGTGGAGGCCTACCCAGACATCAGAGGTGTTTTCATCTCATTTCTTTACGTCAGCCTCCAAAGTTGGAATCAGTCATGACCACCTGGAGCCACCATTGACTGTCATGCAGAAGAGTCCTGGAAGTGTATTGAGTGGTTTTCTAGTGGGCTCATCCCAATTAGGTACTGAGTTCTCCCACCCTCAGAGGCACCCAGAGGTCCCATGGACAACATTGCCATGCAGTTGGAGGCTTTGAGACATGAACAAGGGACACCTGGATGAGCTCAGGAAGTCATGGACCCAGAGCCACCGGAGCGGGGAGGTTGGCTGCCATCTTTATGTTGGACAGAGCCCTGGAGGCAGGCTGAGGAGTGAGGATGATTCCGAGTGGAAATGGTGGCTCCAGGGAGCACAGGCCCTCTGCCTGGGAGCTGGATGTGCTTGTGGGAGGGCTCCTGGGTGGTCAGGGGCATGTCTCACTTTCCTGGGTTGGCCCTGAGCTGAACAGGAGAACCAGAGAGGCATAACGTTGACCACACCCTGGTTGTTCTGAACCCACTCTTGGGTGTCCTGGACATTGCCCAAGGTGGTGGTCTGATAGCCTGTCAGCTTTACAGGTGGCAGTGAGGTGCCCCTCCTGAGGCCAGGTCCCCTTCTTGGCAGGAGGTATGAGTTTGGGCCTGCAGGTATGCTGTTGTTAGAGATCTCATCTGTTCAGTGACTGGTCATCTCATGAATTGAAAGCTAGTTTCATGATTTTGTCTCCATCACAGCCGCCTCCCACATCACATTTGGCAGCTCCACTGGGGAAGAGGGCTGCCCTAGAGGTGGTGCTCCTGGAGGCGTTCCTCAACCTAGTAGACAAGTACTGGAATGGCTACAGGTCTCTGCGTGGGAACCAGGCATTCCTAGGTGAGTCTTGAGGTAAGGTGGTTCCACCTTCCTGGCAGCATCTCTTGACAGGTACTTCTAATCTTCCAGTGTGGGGATCTGGAGAATCATGAGTTGTCCCAGCATTTGGACATTGACATGCTCCTGTAAAGATGATGTGGTCTGTGTTCCAGCAGGATAGCCAGGCTTTTGTCAGACCCCAGGCAGATCCATGGCTGTGGGCTCCCACCTGCTGGTGCCAGAGTGCCATGCATACTGCAAGGCTGTAAGTGATCTGTCTTCACATGAGGTTTGGAGGGCTAGAAGCTGACTGCAGTCTTCTCCAAGTCTGCTGTGCATGTCTGGGTGTGTGCAGGTCCCAGGGGAATACTATGGACTCAGCAGGACAGTGCCTTCCTAGAGAGGGTTTGAGTCCCTGCTTCCACAGACTGGACCTGGTACAGGCGTACTCTAGGGCCTCTGTCATCAGGTTTGCACTTAAGAGCCCAGCAGCTCTTCTCTGCATCCTGGGCTGTGTGCTGGTGTTCCCTAGGAGCTCACTTGCCAGTGGCAGACACTGGAAAATTCTGAGTCTCCTGTCTACTTCAGTCAGTATTGTGGCCCTTCAGGTCCTCTGGATCAGGACACCCTAAGGAGCTGCAGCCCTCTGACCCCGCATCTCTATCCCTCGTGTTGGGGCCACACTCTTGTTTATGACAGTGGATTGGTATCTGTCACCAAGGCCACTGTCTCTCATGGAGCTTCCAGCATCCCTCATACCATTCTAGATGTGACTGCCCAGAGGCGCAGCCTTTACATCAGGGTCTCCTTTTTCCTTTCTTCTCTGCCCCCTGAGATTCTGATGGGCTTTGTCCCTGTGTGTCCTACCATGTTTTCCAGGC
>RJWT010024620.1:0-16440 GCA_004365215.1 Cuniculus paca | reverse complement strand
AGCACCATTGGATTTCAGAACCATTTCTCCATATTTATCAGGAATTTTGTATCTTATTGAGTCTTTCAGTTTCTTACACTAGGGAGGCAATGCAGTGTTTACACATGTGTGTTTGGTTTATTTCACTTATGAGTATGGTCTCAAGTTGCATCCATTTACCTATAAAAGCCTCCATGTGATCATTTTTTATAGCTGAATAATACTCCATTGTATAAAAGTACCACATCTTCTTTAACCATTCCTCAATTGATGGGAATTTGGGTTGTTTCCAAGATTTGGCTATTACAAATTGTGCTGCTATAAACATAGGTGCACATACATCACTGTGGTAAGATGATTTTACTTCTGGAAATATGCCCAGATTTTCTACTTTGGCTATTTGTAGAAGGAATCCTCTGTAGTCCTATGACCATTCTGGGTATTGCTTGCGCTACTCCTTTCTAGTGTTCCTTTTGTCAAAAGCAGTTAGTTTCCTCACACCCATGATGTATGTAGTTGCACAGCTAACAACCTGATAGATATCCTTTACAGACCTACAGGTTTTCTCAGTCTTCTTTGTTCTGTCTAGGACCCTGTCATGTGAAGTCTCCTTGGTTGTGTCTCTCCCACTCTTACATTCAGTATCTCTATTCAGGAATTCAGTACTGACACTTGACTCATGAAATTCAAGTCTGGAAATTCATCCAGTCAGTGCACTAGAACGGTTATAAGACTGATTTCATTTGTTTTCTCTTTCCTGTCGGTCTCTGTTTTGCCTTGCATCTAAAATATTAAAAATTATATTTTCTTATACTTTGTCTGAACTTTTAGTTGTTTTAGGAAAGAGGATAAATTTGTTTGTTTCTTGTTACTACATCTTGAAGAGAAATTTTTTTTATAATTGTATTTTTTTACATTAAAACCTTGTGAATGTTTCAAAAAAATAAATTAAAAAGTTAGTGATTTCTACTTCATTTGATTATATAGAGCTACTATATGTTATTTAGTACTTTTGATTTGGACATAGATTTAATATTTTAAATACCAAAATTGCAGCTATTTTTCAATGCACATAATTGTTACCTGGGAATTTTTTTCCTATGAGATTTAACAAAAAGTATGATTTCTAGAACAAAACATAAGGTTGTTTTGTTTTGTTTTATTTTGTTGTTTTGAGACAGATTTTGCTATGTAGCCCAGTCTTGGACTCCCAAGTGCTGGGATTATAGGAGTGCTCAGTCACCCCCACACAATGTAAGGATTTTAAAACATACTGATGAACGAAATAATTGCATTTGTGCTTGAGAATGAAGAAACATAGCTATTAAAAGTTGTTAGTTGGGAGGTAGGATGACTGGGTTCAAATTCTAGTTAGAAAGTGAAATAGCACAAGATATGATGAAAATGTGAATTGAAATATTGCACGGGAATCTAGAAATGGGGAAGTGTTTTGTAAATATTTCTGAGGCAAAATCCACAGGATATAAAATTAATTGGATGTCAGAGATCTTTATATAGATTGGCCATGAACTAAAATAAGAAATTTCTTAGGTAATTCCTATGTTTCGAACATGAGAATTTAAAGTCTTTAATCAATTAATTTTCATTGAGCTTAAAGTGAGTAAGAGGTGCTTATATGATAATCAGGTAGCGATGCTAATATAAAGTCAAAGTTTAGGCAAAATATCTAACCTTAATGTATTAATTAGGATCCATAAGATATGGCCATAGAGTCAGGGATAAGAAACATAAAAATGACACTTCCAGGGTAATGATAGAATGAGAAGAGTGAAGGTAAAGAAGGATTTAAGTCTTGAATGTATTTTTCATATGATTAGAATAAAAGTATGGTGAAAGAATATATCTCAAGCGAAGATTAGAAATGGAAAAAGGCAGAATGGTATTGAAAAATCCAAGGGTGGAAATAATTGGAAAAGAAGAAATTTGTCCATCAAATCAAATATTGCTCCTGTGCAACAAGGACTGTAATACAGTGGGATTGGCTATTATCTTACCAAAAGTAGAACTGCATGGTTATAAGAGTGTTTAACAACAACCTCTGTGAAATGAACACATATCAATATAGGGGATTTATTTGGGGCATCAGGTGAAATTCAAAGGGGTGAGCAGTGGTATACTTACTAAGTCCTAATGTCCAACATACCATCCTTGATCATGATAAACCAGGATAAAATGGTTTCTTGCCAGAAAGAATGGTAGCACTGAGGGTTAGATTTAGAGTGTGAGTTCAATATAAAGCTTAATTTCACTGCAACAATTCATGTTTAATTTTGTTGATTTTAATTGGATGAAATTTGTGGTGTAGATAGATGCAATTAGGTCATCTTAAAGTTGTAGAGTGTGAAATACATAGTATTAGATTCAATACAGGTAGTATTTTCTGACTCTTACCAAAAGACAAATAATAAGTCTGGGATTAAAGTGTAATTGGAAAGTGAACAGAGAGGAAAATTGATCTCAGTAATTCCAAGACTTATTTCCTACAATTCATACAAAGAAGTAAATTTCTTAATTCAAATGTTCCTTTTTTCCTACTTTTCTCCACCTTAACAGAAATTGTGCATCAAAGAAATGTTTTAAAAAGAATAAAGGATCATGGGTGGGAAGAAACATATATCACAGAGGTTTCAGGAGCAATCATCCAACTTTCTGAAATTTAATTTTATTGGTTAAAGAGATAATGTTCTGAAACACATAGGTAATTTGTGTCCACGATTTTAGACATGTCATTGAGAAATATGGATTCCAGTAAAGTTTCCTGTACCCCAGGAGTTTTCTTGTGAGGAATGCTATTCCCAAGGAATCCAAAGAAATTAATGATTATCTATAGATAGCCAAAAACACTGTATGTCACCTGCTTGCCCTTCCTAATTTTTTGACTCTTATTTTAATTACACACACATACACACACACACACAATGTACTTCCCTCCGTGACATCACAGTAACTACCATAGCAACAGATATCTCCTTCTAATACTTCAGTATGGGAATCATCAGAGCAGATATGAATTTTTGAAGGAGAAAACCCATATACATATATATGTAAATACGCCAACCGCCAGCAATTTCAAGAGAGAGAAATAGCAATAGGAATATCTCATAGATAAGCCTTTCTTTTTAAATGTTAATATTTGTGGACTGTAAACTTCATATTTTAAGTCTTTTCTCCCATTATCATACTTTGAGTGCTCACAGCTGAATACCAGTTCCCTCTGACCTTTCTGAAATCATAAGCCACACTTTCTCTTTGTCACTGTGATAATGGAATGATCAGATTCTTCGTGTTGACATTGCAATGGAGTTCAACTGTCTACGGCATACACTAATGAAAAATGTTAAAGCTTTCTTGTCTCCACCATGTGCCACCACAGCACACGCAGATGCCCTGCCTGAAGACATCCATATGGCAGACTGGTATCAGTGATATTTCCTGTAATGTCAAGGGAACCTGCTGCATGGAAAGGATGTTGTGGGTGCCATTTGGAGGCTTAGGTACAAGTGCACTGAGTGAGAACCACTTTATCTGTCTCTGCTGTCCTTCCTCCATTGCACCAGCTAGTACCGCATTGGCAAATGGGTGATTCTTTATACTGAATGATTTCAGGAACACAGGAAGCCCTTTCATTACTCCATCCCCATTTGCACTAACAATTTCCATCTATTCCCTTTACAGAGATCTGATGTTCCTTTAACAGTCTATAAAAAAGTATTGAAACTGAAAAACGATGCATAAAATGCAAACATTGCAGGCAAGGCTACATGCTGAATTAATTCTCATTATACATATCAGCATAAGTCATGGTTATCACTTCTTTTCTCAAAGAAAAATATATTGTTGGCCATGCACCACTAATAGGAAAATAGCAAAAAGAGGTGGAGGTGGGGAGAAATAAGAATTTGCTTTTACAATTCATACCTGAAATCTTTAAATAAAAATTCTGTTGGTTCCTATCACTCATTGTCCAAACTATATAAACATGTAAGACTTAAAAGGCAACGAATATGATGAATAAAAAGCATTGAAGAAACAAATAGAATCCTTTGGGTGTAGATGGTCCATTGTAGCAAAAGGAACTTCAGGCCCCAGTGAAACTATATTATACTATTGTTAATTTACTATGTTGAACCAAAAGGAAATCTGTTTAACAAAAGAAAATAAATTATGTATATCAGGATGATGATTCTGAAGAGGAAGACTGTTCAGTTAGTGTGCTTTACTTTTCTAGCCTTTTCTACTTCTTCACTGAAGACTTTATACACAGAGGCTCATGAAAAAGAGTTAATCAGACTCATGATACCTTTGCCCTATGACCCAGAGATAAAAACATAACTTAGTAGAATTTCCAGATTTGTTTGGTTAAATTGTATCTCCAGAATCATTGAGGTCAAGGCTTATTTTATTATTATTATTCTGCCAAATCTATATTGCTATGGTGTCAATAAGTCACATCCTAACAGTTGGTTTCTAATTCACCCCTTCGTAACTGAGTTGGTGACTAGATTCAGCACATTTTGCCATTTTCTTATGAACCAAAAGAGTCCAAGAGGGATGAACCTGGCAGAGTTGGTTATAATTATCAATACTGTACTTGGGTTTCTTCTTCAGGGATAGACTTAGGCTGTTAGCAAGCTTGCCAAGTCAGAGGGCCAAGTAAGGTATGTACATGAATAATTCCACTCACCATTTCACTGCTGGCAAAATATCAGTAGCTAAGGTATTTGCATCTGTTTCACATACATTTATGGAAATCGGTGTCGATAAATCCTATATGACTCAAATGCTTAGTCTACTACTTATTTTTCTCTGGGCATGCCATTGAATTAATATATAAAGCATCGCATGATATATCAGAGGTACTGGTTTAAGATTCTGTCCCCCAAGAGTTCAGCTAAATAGGTAGTGTCATTTGTATTTTCAATTGGCAAAGAGGTTGGAAGGCTAAATCCTGCAGTGATTTACACACTGGCTTTACAGTAACACATACTGTTCAGTTTCCACCTCAGACAATTTTCGTAACCTCTCATAACCCTGTTTTCTAATCTTCTCAAAGGAGATAATAATATCTATCCTATAGATTTGTCATGCAGGTTAAAATAAGTAATGTACATGAAAAACCTCCAATACACTGTACATAGAAAGACCTTAGCAAGTTTATTAGTCAACTTCAGACTGCAAAGGGAAGCTTAGACAGTTAAATGCTGAACTGTGTAAGTTCTTTAAAGATAAAGAGCTTAGTATCCCCTCCCTGAAGCCCAGACACACAAACAGACACACATAGACACAGACACACAGACAGACAGACAGACACACACACACACAACATATTTTGACACATAACGTAAAACTGAGACAAGAGAATCTGATGGAATCTGTTCCCACATTCCCTAATCTGTGTTATGACTGTTTGTATCAGGGTTAGTGATGAGGGTTTTTGTTTGTACCCGCTGATGGACAAGGCTTTCTAGGACAACCAGCAGATGAAACACTGCACTCTTAAACTTGAACAACAACTAAGACACTTCATAACCAAATACAAATTAGCTCTGGTTTCCTACCAGTATTTTTTTTTTTTTGGTACATAGGATGAAGATTTGATTGCTGGCTGGCAAGTGCACTGACTTGATGTGTGATCCCTGAGGTTTTAATCCTTTTGATCACATTCTTGTCTCACTGAAAATTGCAATTGTTGGCAATCACTCCTTCCCTAATTTCTGTCAACTGGCTTGGCCCTGCTTTATTTCTTTCTTTCATTACTCCCCACTCTAAATTTCCATAACACCGCCCCAAAAAGTGTCTAAGTCCCTTGACTACATACCATCTTTGGTAATCAGGAAGATCCTCCCTGGAACAATAAACTCCTTTGAAGCTTACTGAAACTGAAACTCAACAATTAATTACTCTACTATACTAACATCATGCATATTGACTGTGCTTTCTACCCTTTTTCTGATGAAGACAAAAAGATACAGCATTCATATTCATCTGGGCTATCGTTATACCTTTTGCTTCAAAGATTGGTATATTTGCCCATCTAACAAATATTCATTGAATGCTTAATATGTGTCGAGTATAGTCTCAAATATTGGGATTACAATGATGAATAAAAATAAACACAGTATTTAGACTCACTGAACATTTATTTTAATAAAAGACAAAAATATCATTTAACACACAAGACAATGTAAAACAACAACAATGACAAAGTTCTAAAGTTGAAGGACATGACTCCATGAACATTAGGAGTGTTTGATCCCAGTCAGCAGGCTTAGGATTATCTTCCTGAAGAATGGCCACTGAGCAGTTACAAAGAACAATGACTGGTGATAGGGAAAAGCAATTTATGTTAGAGGAAGAGAATATGGCAGCATTAAGATGGTAAGGAGTTTTGGGCATGAAGTCTGAAAGAAACTAAAGCTGGAATGACTAGAATTGAAAAAAAAAATCAAATAGATTAGACCATGGGATACAGCTAAAGAGGTAGACAGGAATCACCTCATATCAGGTCTGAAGGTAACTTAAGAAACACCAAGTAGTTTAAAAACGATGGAATTTGAATGATTTTTTTAAACTAAAGAAGATCATTCAGATTTTTAAAAATAATACTGGCTAACACAGAGGAAAAAGTATAACTGGGCAAAAAAAAAATAAAGCTAGATCAGTGAAGTGACTAATGTTAAACACCAGAATGAAAAGATAGCAGCTTAGAAAAAGTGGGGAAAGTAGATATGAAAAGAAACACTTTGAGTTAAAGGATATTTAGACAGTGATATGGATAAGACTTGGAATCAAACTTATTCCCTCAAGGTTAGGGTTACTCTTATTTTCCAGACTGAATAAATTTTGTGGATAATGGTGCCATTTACCAAAATAATAAACCAGGTAAGATGACTATGTCAAGTTCAGTTTTAACCATATTGAGTTCAAAATGTCTTTGAAATCTTTAGGAAGAGATGTTAGTTGAGCAGATGGCTAAATACAACTGAAGATCAACAATATCTCATCTGAAAATATGTATTTTTAAGTTAACTACTTATCACTGGTAATTCTGGTGGTAGAAATGGTTGAACTGCTGAGCCAGGAAGTCAGAATGTTAAGACAGCAGGAATAGGATTCAGTTGTTACAGTTTAATTTTTATTGTGTGCACCACTAATTCCCATCCTCCTTTTAAATGGTGGGTCATATGTCCAGTTTGACATAATACTATATACAGAAGAAGGACACTGATGACTGTTTAAAAGCTACATAAGAATGTGGATGATTATAATTAACATTATGCAACTATCTTTACTCTTTTCATAATTTTTCTGTGTAATTTGAAATTGACAATTAGCTCTTGACTTTATCTGAAAATAAAGATGCACCTAATCATATTGTTACAGGCAACTCAGTTAGTTAGCAATATTATAGGCAGTTAGGGCTAGGTCCTTGAAGAGCCTGGGCAAAAGACCAGATACCTTGCAACTGTGGGGGAGACACCTCCAGTTATGGGCCAGGCCTCAAGGCAAAGATCAAATAAATATACACACACATTCTAAGGATTGATATTCTAAATAGGTCTCTATCACCCTGAGAAAGCCAGGAGTCACCATCCCAACCTCCTAAGGGAAGAGTCATTGCTCTGCATGCATGTCCACTTGCTATGTGACTTGCTTCCCCATTTGTCCCTGATTTAATCAATTTTACCTGAGCAACTAATGTTATTGGCTAACCATAGTTCTGTCCCACCTTATGTCCACTGTTATGAATTAAAAACTGGTGGTCAACTTGGCACCAGCTGAATTAAATTGACATGGTGCTGCATTTAGACAATCCACCTGAGGAAGGTTGCCAGCATAAAGAGAGACGTGGAGAGGAAGAGCAGAGGCGTTGTGGGTTCTCTTAAGTGCTGCTGTTTGGAGCTATTGGTTCTCCTGGAGGAGCTTGTCAGGCTGGCTCCCCAGTATGACTTTGGCAATTATCATCGGAGGAGCTCAGGACCTTGTTGAGAGTGGCTGCGGTTCACTTTGGGGAGCTCTGGTCTTTGTGTTGAGCATTGCTTCCTGGCTCCGGAGGGGAAGATGGTTGCTGTTCAAACTCCAGGAGAAGTTGTCACGCTGGCTTCCTGGCATGTACTTGACTGTTCTCATGGTTGGAGGAGTGTGGGACCTCATCACTGAGGATGGCTGGGGTACTTTTTGAGGAGCCCTGGTTCTGATTTGAGCATTGCTTCTTGGCTCCACTATAGAACCAGCAACCTACTAGCACAGATTCTTCATCCTGCTGGCATAGACTTTTTAGCTTCCACTGCTGACCTATGGGCCTTTCCAGTACAGACTTTGCTGTTGGGGACAGATTTCCTGCACTTTCTTGTGTTTATCACTGAGTAACCATCATAAATAATATTATAAATTCTGTGTCCTAATTGTAATCTTTCTCCCTGCGACCCGGACTGTAACATCCACCTTGTGAGTTCTCTTGTTTTCCCCACCTTGCACTTGTCTCACCTCGTGGTTTTACTCTATAAAAGTCCTTAGAAAAGACAGAATCTGTGGTCATCCACTCGAAACCCTCTCTGTCTGTCTGTCTGTCTGTCTGTCTGTCTGTCTCTCTCAGACAGATCTCTTTTTCTGAATAAATATATTCTGCTCTTAACCTCCGTTTTTCCTAAAATTCATTCTTCTATTTTAGAGAACACAAACTCATACCGGACATATAGTTGGTTGGGAGTTTCATTCCCCTACATCAACAAGATAATTTTATACCTTTTTTTTCACCTGTAAATAGACCTTATAAAAAATCATGTTGCTCAACGTCCCTTGTACAAGGCCTTCTCTGACATATTTTTCACACAGATTTCATTTGTACTTCATTCAGAATGCTTCTGACAAGGTAAAGCTCCCTGCTCTCCAATAATCAGGTCATTCTTTCCCTCAAGCTAAATGCCTAATATTCTTTTTAAAATGTAAACATTTCCTTGGCTTCAAACCTTTCTCCTGCTTTGCTCATGTGTGTTTGTTTCTGTCAAGTGTCCAGGTTTCCCAGCACCACACTATCTTTGATGTCTTGAAAGATACTTCGTTATGTAGATCATTCTTTTCTGCCCTTTTCTAGTTTGTATCACTCCTCTGCATCCACTCACATCATCTCCATTCTGCATTCCATCAACTCAGATTTTTTTCTCATTACTTTTTATGAAGGTGAGCTGTTTCTCAAAACTAGGGAAGAAACTCAAGGTTGTAAATATAAACTTGTGAGTCATATGTGAATGAAAGGCATTGTGAGAAAATATAAAAGTAGGTAACTAAATATCTTTATGGAAGGAAATATAATTAAACTAAAAAAGAAATCAGAGTTAAAGTTCAGTATGTCCTTTCTGTCTCACTTTTAAATACACTAGTCAATCACTTTCAATTTCCCCTTATCTTTTCTGAAAAAAGACTATAATGGCAGAAATGTGTATTTATAGATCTTATGTCAGTAGCCATAGTGTCAATATATTTCTTGTTGTACTTATTCCTTTGAACATTTACACATATTTAATTCTGTATCATGTGAATAGCTCTCTCTTCTCCTTTAAGTCTTGGGCAATGTCTTCATTCAAATGTTATTTGATGCAAGCACTAAGAAACGCTGATTGTTAAGTCTTCCAAAGATTTATAATTAATTATATTTGAGAGAAAATAACTCTCCCTCTAATGTTTCAATTTTAGAAATACATACCCACATTTTGGATATTGAATAGCTTGATGCTTATTGATTCAAACATTATTAACCAACATTCATATATATTCAAGTGATGAAAACTGTATGATGCTCATCGTAAGTCTGTATCAGTCAGTGCTCACTAGAGAAACAGAATTAATGCAATATAAACAAATATATAAGAATTTACATGATTGGTTTACAATGGCTTCCCACAGAGTTAGGTGTGGAAAAGTGCAAAAGGGCTGTCTGTGAGCTGGAGATCTAAAGGATTCAGCAGAAGCTCCGGAGCTCCTGCAGTGTCTCATAGGAGTCCCTATCAGGAGGCCAAAAGGCCTGCGTTGGAAGGCTGAAGAGTCTGTGCTGGAAGCCAGGAGATGATGTCCACGGTGATGCTGAAGACTAGAGCTCTGAAGGACCAGAAGCAAGTCTTTCTTCTTCATTTCCCTTTAATCCCATTCAGGTACTAACCTACTAGTTACTGTCACTCACAACAAGGTGGGTCTTCTGTCTTCAGTAAATCCCTTCAGGCACACATAGTTCTTTATGTTGATCTAATTTAGTTGGGTGTTTCATAGTTAAATTTAGTTGGGTGTTTCATACTTAAATTGACATAATCAGTTTTCATAAAAGGTTTTACTTTTCCCTGCAGAACTTGTTAAGTTTCCCAATTGAAGTGAGATATAAAGATACACAAAGGCACAGAGAATGGTAACAAAGCACTGTGCCCCAGTCTGTATGTAACACGAGAATAGGAATATGTTTCTTAGGACACGGAAATGTAACTGTGAAAGTGGTTTAGGACCCAGCATGCAGGGCCCAGAATTCCATCCAAATAGTGTGCCCTGTTCCCTGGGGTGTCTATAGCAGTAAACACCTGCAATGATTAATAGAAAATCTCTGTCTCCTAAAAGTTCCTGTTTCAATAGCAGTATTTTGTACATAAATATCACATAATGACAGTGTGATATACATTGTTGCTTTCCACAGGGCATCTTACAAGATACAACTACTAAAAAATGTTGCCAGGAACTCTAAACTAGAGGATTCTGTAGACTGTTGTGACAATTTTATTTGTGCCTTGTATTCTTTCTGAGCATTCACAATGCATAACTACAAGTCCTGTAGTGTAGAAAGTTACTTAAATGTTTTAACAATTTTTGACCTCAGAAGTCATTTCATTGTAAAACACAAATTAATACATCATATAGTGGGAAAGTTTGTCTATTGATCAGTGGTGTGGTGTAGGATTGATGTTATGCAGTAGGGCAATTAATCCTTAACAAGTAGGATTAGAAAGTGACAAAAAATGGAGACATCAAAATAAACTTTTTATAAATATTTTTGTTTATGTTATACCTTAACCCACTGCAGTAGATGGTATTTTTCCATAATAGATGCAATAGTATCTGACATCAGGTACAGTATTTCAGTCTATTGCCACTCCTGTATCAAGAGATGAATCTGCATCCTTGTTTGAAACTCAGTCAGTCCTGTGACTGCCTGAATCAATAGTATGATGCAGGAGTCAGACTGAGTATAGGTCATGAGATGCTTTCTGCCTGACTCTCTCAGATATGTGATTTTGGAGATGTCCTGTATTTGCTGTGCTAGAGTGAACATAGTTATATACTGAGGCAGTGGGGGAGGTCTGCATGTTCCTACATCTGTAGCTTCACAGTCCAGATGTCAAATATGTAAGACTTGAAGACAAATCTGAGTGAAGCCACCATCTGACTAAAACTGCATAAGACACCCTGAATAAAAACTGCTTAGCTGATCTCAATCATTCTGTCCCAAAACAAGGATAACAGTAAATGACAATAGTAAGTAACTTCTTATTTAATCCAAAACATTTGATGTGATCAATCTATCATATTTATGAAACAGTCAAATGTAAATAAAACATGAATACATTGTTGGTAGAAATATAAACTAGTACAACACTTATGGAAATCAGTTGGAGATTCCTCAAAGAACTAAAACTAGAAATTCCATTCAACCTAGGTATTCCACTTCCAGGTATCTCCCCCAAAGAGTCAAAGACATCATATTACAGTGATACATGCCTACTCATGTGTATAGCAGCACAATTCATAATAGCTAACATTTGGAAGAGGTCTGTATATTCATTAATAGAGGAATTGATAAAGAAAATGTGGTAATCATGCACAGGGGGTACTACTCTGCCATAAAGAAGGATAAACTTAAGTCATTGGTAGGAAAATGGATGCACCATGAGACCATAATTTTAAGTGAAATAAATCAGACATGCAAATTTAAATATCACATGGTTTCAGTTATATGAGAAACTCAAAGTGTTAAAAAGCAACATAAATGATAGTAAGAAATAGAAAGATCTTTTGCAAATGGGAAAGGGACTAAGAGATGGAGAGGGGAAGGGGAAGGACATGAAAAAAATTAAGCTATGTTATGCACATGGACCAATTTCCATATAAGAAATATGATCATTACATAACACAAACACGCTAAGAAGAAAATAAAAATTTTTTAAAAAGCAATGAATGCAATTTAAATCAGTTAAAAAGTAGTAGGGAAGATTCAAACATGAAAGTGAAAGTAGAGAAGATGCAATGAAGCTAAGTGTGAGATCACACAATGTATGATGTAATGTCCCTAAATTTGCTAGTTTCCCAGGTTGATTTTAAACTTTCTAACAAGCAAAACAATTTTAATCAATGGCATTGTTAACTCTGAATCAGGGAGTGGGGTTAGTTTATTGGAGATAATTTTCCCTTATGAGGTGAATATTGGAACAAGGTTAGTAAACACAGAACAGGTAGGATTAGTCAAAATCTATAGCAGACAAGGAGCAGTGAAGGTATGAAATAGAAATGTAATGAAGAAATCAAATGACATTGGATGTAAGCAACAATAACAGACATCACCAACAACAAAAGTTACAAAGAGAAAAGCTTTTTAAATGACACTGATTCAACTCGACAAGAAGAAAAAATTAAATATCCATTCTAACATTATGAGGCCGGATAACTAAAGTCATTGTGCTTCTACTAATTAAAAAAAAAAAATTCTAAGATGGGTGTGTGGTGACATACACCTGGAATCCCAGCACTTGGGAGGCTGAGGCAGGAAGATGAAAGTTTGAGGCCAGCCTAGGCTACATCATGAGTTCAAGGCCAGTCTAAACTACATAGCGAGAACCTGTCTCAAAATACAAAATGAAATGTGGTTGCTTTTCTCTGATTGCTGGTACAAAATAGATGATAACCAAAATGAAGGTTTTATTTAGTTCACTGTTTATGGAGGTTTCAATCCATAATCAGCTGGCTCGAAGGCAGGGTGGCATGGCACTGGGGCAACATTTCAAGGTAGCAGCCAACAAAAGCAGCCAGAGCAAAAGGTGGGGGCGTGGAGAGCTAGCAGCTATTCCTCCCTTATATTATACACAGGCCACCCCTCCTCCAGGCTTAGCACTCACACCACCTCTGTGCTCTCCTCTTGCACAGGCTCAGAATGTTTATAAAGTATGGATCTTGACTCCCTGCTGAGTCTCTTAGTTAAATTTCTAAACTTCTCAAGTTGACACAATGTATCAACCATAACATGAAACAAAACAAAGCCTAAAGAAAAGGAAGAGAAATAGTTTCAAGAATAATTGTATTTGAAGTTTTACAGGTGGTCATAGATCCATAAGGTAACATGGAGGAGCTGTCAGATTGAAAAGAGATTGACAGATTAAGAAAGGATTCATAAATTTTTCCAGAATGTGACAAGCTGTAAAATGCATTAGTTATCTCAGTAGTTAAGGATTGAAGCTGTGACACTCAATGAGATTGTTGTGGAAAGTGATTAGGGCAAGGAAATGAAAAATAGAGACCATACAATGGCAAGGAGGCGTGAGTAAATGAGGTCCTCAAATATACAGATGAATAAAAGCCAGGAATGTGAAAAGCAAACCAGTGAAGCAAAAAACAATCAAAACGAAGGAACATTGCTAAAAGAGAATACCAATGCTGTGATTAAGGTTAAAAAACTGTATCTTTGGTTAATTGGAGGTTTTTGATTCTTTTGATCAGTTTCAGTAGTATACTCAGGAAGAGTGAAATCTTCCCATATAGGAATGGGACTTTTAAACTAATTAAACCTGTCTCTGACTATACCTATTAAAGCATCTATTACAATTATCAGAGTAACTACTCAGCACATCACTTTCCCAAGAAATTTCAAATTGAATTGAATTGAGTGGGATAAAATAAGTTAACTGAGTTTTTTGTGTAGACTATGCTTATGAGATTCATGATGTATATTGGATCAAATTTCCAAATAGGAAACAATGTTTAATAAGTAGCCTAGTTGATTTTTCTCTATATTTTGATTTCTACAGAGAAAATAAACTGAAGAAAAAGGAAGAAAGCAATCTTTGAATGAAAAGGCATGTCAGACAATCTTAAATTGTACCATCTTTGTGTGTGTATATATCATCAATCTCAAAAAGGAGATGAAATTTATTGCTACTTATATGGCAGCAGTAAGACAAATTATAAATGACCAGACACTGAACAAAACACTAAAATCAAGTTGAAAGTTTTTAAAAGCAATGTTCCTAACACACCATTTAATTATGTAAATTGCCACCTTAAATGAGCTTCCCAACCTGTTACACAGTCAACCACACACATAAAGGCATGTACACAATTATATGCTATTGTGAGTGTGAATGTAAATGCCTCTGTGTAACCCATATATTTAAGATAATTCAATTTCTCTCTCTCAGACCAGATCTTTCTAATCATGATTCATTGAGAAGTTCCACAAGATCTGGTGAAGTATAATTTCCCTAAATTTGCTATAGATGTTTCCTGGTTTGGTTTTAAATTCCTAGCAAACATAGCCACTTTGGTGTACTGCATTGACAACTACTCTCCTTAGTGGTAATATTCTTAAACCTCTAGCAAAATTATTTACCCTAACTCATTATTCAAAATCTAACTTGGGTCATTTCTCTTTCATATACATCTCTTAATGAGATTGTATTTGTTGTGTTCATTATTTTGCACAAGACATGCTGAATAACTATTGCATGATTATACCTTTTAATTATGAGAATTCATGAATTTATGCAAGTCAAATATATTCTGAACCCTTAATTTAGATCCATTCTATTATTATTGCACACTATGTGCATATATTTTCAGGTAGTTTCTCTTACATCTATTTTCTCTCTTCACAGGATATTCAAATGCTAAAAATGCAGTACATTATATTAATGTGAATTAAAATTAAAAATCAGTTTCGTTTACAAGAACCAATACAATTGTGAAATGTATGGCCAAAGGAATATAAATACATAAAACTTCTATCCTTGATCTCAGCTTGCAACTTCATGTCTTGATCATTTTTTTTTTATCCAATTGCTAAATTTAAGAGTGCAAAGGAGCAGAAGTCCTCAGGAACAAAAGACAGCTAGGAGAAACAGAAAAGGAAGTGCTGAGGTAGGTAGCACTGAACATGAATTGTCTGTGTTCTAGAGTTTAGGTGTGCAGGAACCATTCCTATACCTTGCATTAACTGTATGACTATAAAGAATGTATTTCGAATGCCATGAAATCTACCCAAGCACAAACATCACGCTTAATCACACTTTTATTCCACTCTGATGGTCTCACAGAAAAAGGAAGCAAAATGGAACAAAACCTTGAAACTAAAATTTGCATCCTCAATTAGCCGTTGTTCCAGAATGCCAGTTTCTTTAGACTAATGGGGAATGTGAGAAAGAAGGGAAGGGGAGAAAGGAATGAAAAGGGAAGAGAAAAAGAATGTGAAAGAAGAGAAGCACTAGGGAGGTGAGAATTTTGTCTTAATCAAATGACAAAATATTGAAACCTCTGAATCCTCCATCTGACTCAAAAGTTGTAAAAAAAAATTGATCAGAGCTTTGGAGAGTGGAAGGAGGATCACGCCTTCTAATGCTCACCAGAGTCAAGGGAGGGCAGCCCCACTGTGTAGCCCTGGGCCGAGTTAATCAAGCTGGCTATGAAACCAAGAAGAGGGCTGTGCCACTCTGCTCCCTTAATGCATAGCACAAGCCCATTTACTTGTTTGATTTTGCTCCTTTTTGGTAAATAATTTACATAGTTTTGCATTAGCTCAATTTGCAAAAATTGAGCAAACAGTGCAATTTTCTGTAATTATGCCAGTGCAAGACAGAAGTAAAGTCTGGCTGAGAAAGGCTTTATCTGAACTGAAAAGACATTTGGTGGAAATGGAGCATGAGAAGAAAATGAAGATCGGCTTAAATTGGCTCTGGCCAAAGTGAGAAAGAACAGAACACAATTCAGCTAGCATTCTAATCGAACTAAAGTCTTTGTTTCCCCTCTTATTCTTTAGAAGCAGTCAGGTGGGAATTCAGATACTATACATACAGTGTTAGGCCTGACCTCTCATAAAAGAAGCAGATACCATTGTGATGGATGCTATTGTGATATTCTCACTCAAAAATACATATACTTCTTTTTTTTCATATAGTTCTTTTCTAACTGAATTTCATTATTCTTCACTTAGACACTTTCTTTTATACATCTTCCACCCATCTACTATCACAAAACCCTGTGAGAACAAAATCAGGAAGTCAAAGTTTGAAGTTTTTTCTATGAAAGACCAGCTACTTGCATGGCTCTGCCTACAGGGGGTGATCAAAATATATGGTAAATGTTGATTTTAGAAAACATTTTTTTACAACAAGAAGCATGTTGCCATTAATCTTCCTCAAAATA
>RJWT010024619.1:0-16392 GCA_004365215.1 Cuniculus paca | reverse complement strand
GGAGTCATGTTTTGTATTTCTGTGTATCTAGCAGTCAGCACAGGGTGTGACACAGCTTGCTGAAAAGAAATGAACAAATGCAGTGTTTTAAAGCTGAGATCTACTGATAGAATTGACTCTGTAAATGCAAGCTGAGCACCTACCTAGACCTGTTTACCAGTTAACTGAGACAAAGCCCTTGAGGTGCCAAATGGATATTAATTTCCTCCCTCCTCCTGAGCATATACACAACAGACGGTGAGGTACTTCCCTCCCACACATTAGGAATAGAGACTAGAAAAATATCTAGAATAATAGGACAAAGGAGGGAATATCTACTGAATATATACCTTATTCATAGTACATCATGCAATCTCTATTCCATGCTGCAAGGTAAGTATCATGACCTTCACTTTAGAAATATGGAAACTGAGTTGTGGAGGGTGGTGATCCCCTCAAAATCACACACCAGCCCAACTCCTACTATACACACAGTCAGAATGCTAGGACATGAGGTTAAGCTCGGAGTGAGCACACAGCAGGGAAAGAATGCATTATCTAGACAAGGTAGGTAGCCTGTTGCTAAGCAATCAGGCCAGGGAAGTAAAAAGGAAAGTTTGACCTCGTTTTTGGATCCACAGATGTTGCTATGTCTAAGCCAGAGCAAGAAGAAGGATGATGGGTCTCTGTGCACAAGAACAGAGTCTGAGACATTAGTGGCAGGAAACAGACACCCCAGGCTGTCTCTAACTATCAAGTCTTGACTTTGCTGGAGCCTGACTTACTCCAACAGCCAACAAGGCTAAACTCCTAGAACTTTTCGATTTCTCATGAATCCAATGGGGAGAAATAATTCCACTGATGTCACAGTGAAAACAGAACAGGGAGTGTCCTTCAGGGGAGGCCGTGAGGCCATCCATGCATTTTGCTTCGTCATGGGTAAAAATAAAGCAAGGGCTGGGAACAGAGAGCGACAAAGAATTGAGGAGACTCACCAAGACAGCAAATGAAATAGAAGACCACCAGCAAGATGGGGAAAAAAGAAAACACAGCAACAAAGAAACAGAACACTAAGAAAATATTAAAATAGAGAAGCAAAAAAAATAGAGACACAAAGAACAACTTGGTGGAGGAAAAGAGATCAAGCGAAAAAGAAATATGGACAGATAAAGAGAATAATGAAAAAGAAAAATAGAGAAAACAGGAGGCAGAAAGGGAGAGGAGGTAACCCCAAAAGAGAGAGAAGAAAAGAGCCACAGCCAAAAACAAAAACAGAGAGAGAGAAGCAGAGAGAGTGAGAGAGAGATCTCCTCACAGACCTCAGAAATAGTGTAGAATGTGAACCCCACACCAACTCAGAGCACCCACTCCTCAGCACCTTCAGAACGCCCTACATCTTTCCCAAGCCTTGCTTTTGTCCTCTGCTCTCCTGGAAGGGTTAACAGTCAGCCATCCCAGAATCTCATTCTCAGACAATTTGAAAACACCCAAGTATTCAAGGAGCCCCGCAGCCTGCCGACAGCTGCTTCATTAAGGAGAAATCAATTCTGTTTGCAAGTGGCGATCTGTGCTGCCACTTACCCAGACATGGACATGATAATTGAAATTTCTTCCCTCCAACTGAAGAGCCTTTGAAACTGGAAATAAAGCCATGAGAAGAGCAGGAAAGGTAGCTCCCAACTCCATCTGCGATGCCAGTCTCCAGGTGGCATCTATCCCAGCAGACAATAGATTCCAACCCCTACCATGCTGGGTCCCTTCTAGGGCCAGGCCATTCACCGACCAGGGACAAGGATGCCAATTCCATAGTCAAACAGTAAATAGCCACTAAATTCAAAGTCCTGTGGAAACACACAGATCCAGGAAAAGGTCCTTGCTCTAAGAAGGTTCTAGGTTGCAAAGGGGAAAAAGACAAACACAAATTCTTCCTTCTGTCAACAAGCTGACAACAGGGCTGTTGAGAGTAGAAAAAAATAAGAATATGGCTGGAAACAAGATGGTTTCCCCAAAAAAGCCATGGCCTCCAGGGCCAAACAGATCTGTGCTTGAATTCCAAGAGCCAAGAACACAGATAATAAACCTGTCTCTGTGGGACGTTATAAAATCCAAGAGATGAGGTCCAGGAGCATACTGCGCACTCCCTTCTTTGCACTAGAGAGGGCTTCTGGAAGACTTCAGAGAAGAGAAGGATTTAGTGGCAGCCTTGAACAGGAGCCTTGAACAGTCTTGGACAGGAGTTTAATAAAGAGATGGTTGCACAGGAACATTTGCATGAGGCAAGACCCAAGGCACACCTCAGGGAGCTCTGGCTTGGCACTGTTGAACAGCACCGGGAGAGTCACAAGTCATCAGCCTCAGGGGCAAGCTGCAGCCAATGCGAAGGGCTGACTGAGCAGGGAGACAGGAGACCACAAATAATGGAGGACCACGGACAGCTCCATGGTGGGTTCCGGGAAGTGTCACGACTGTAAACTGTGATTAGAAAAATTAACTCAGCAGCCACATGGCAGATGAATTAAGGAGGAAGGAGCTCTCTACAGTATCTAAAACTTGTCCACGAAACCAAAGGTAATCCCTTTCCCACTTGAAAGCCCTTTGGGTGATTATGGATACCAGCCAAACATGCATTCTTCTTCAAACTAGCAGTAAAACTAACAATAGTAATAACAACCCTCGTATCTAAAAGGGGGTGACCAATTCCAGAGTGTTTTCAATACTTCTGACATCTCCTCAGGGCTGGATGCATCTGGCACTTTCTGGGTGCCAGAGTGGTGAAGATAATGGTAGTCAGGGCCAATCTTCATGTACGCATCAACTACTGATTTACTTGCTAGATCAAGCAAGTTACATGTTTAATTTCATTAACCTCTTACTGAAACTTCACCTTTCTTTCAGTTGTCAATGTAACAACAAACCATAAAGTCTTAGCAATCTCTGTACTTATCCATCAGTAGAAATCAGAGATATTTTCCCATCCCATTAGAGATGTTGGAGATACCTTTAGATATCATGCACAGCCATTGCTAGTCAGCATAAAAATATTTACTAGACCTACTGCTAGATTAAACTGCATATGGAATGTGTGGATTAAAAAGTTCAGGTGTTAAAATCCTGTGTTGAAATACATTAATAATTATTTAATGTAATTGTTTTCCTTTTAAAATATGCAATATATATAAGTTTATGCATTTCAAATATTATTCTGACAAAAAAAAAACTGACAAAGGCACAGCATAAGTTAATAGAGCCCTGCATGTCACAGAATAAAAGCTAGAGGGGAGCAGAGACTTTTGTCTGTTTTCTTCAGCTATGTTTCTGTAGCCTAGAAGAATGTCCTATAAAATCATTCAGTAAATGTTCATCCAATAAAATTTACAGCACTTTGACTTACCCAATGTGATATGGTTCATTACTGGTGAGTGTGGGCTAGGTCTGCCTAGTTATAAAACCCTGCTATTTCTATGAGTGCACAATGCCTGTCAGGAACTCCCAGGAAAGAGGTGAGTTGAGTTTAAAAAATAATAGGGTGAGGAGAGGGCTTTGCTATGGCACAGCTTGAAGGTATCTGTAGATCCATCGCTTCTCTCTTGTACTCTTTGGCATGCTCTTCTGAAAGCTAAATGGCCAAGTTTATACAATGACTCCTCAGCCATTCCCTGGAAGTTACTCTGCACTGTGCTTGTTTCAGGGTGGACCTGAGCATCAAGGAATTGGGTAGGAACCTCCCAGGATGTACTTGGTTGGGTTCAAGATAAATAACCTGGTGGCTGGTTGAATAATCCTCTCCATTCTATCATGTTTCTTCCCATTCTATCCCAAAAAAGAAAGGGGAGCCACAGTGCTGGAATAGCCCAGGAGAGGGATCTCCTTCAGAAGGAAAAGCAGGCTTTTCTCTTACTGTCCACTTTGAAACAGGAAGATGATGTGATGTCTCCATCCTGACTCCCAAGTCCTGTAGGCACCACGATGTGAGTGCTACCACCTGGCACTCTACAAGCTCACCACTCTGCTTTTGAACTGTGCAGACTCCCCAGAATCTAAAAGGCTGCTAACAGGAGCAGTTTCTCAGTACCCACTGTTCACATATGTGGTCTCATGTAACTCACTGCAATTTTATTAAAGGAAATAAGTATTATAATTACCACTATTTTAGAAGAAAAGCTAAACCCAGAGAAGTTTAAGGCTTTTCCAAGCCAACTGCAGCATAGCCAGCTCTCCCAGTCTCTGGTCTGCAATTCCCAAGGTCAGGGCAAAGCTGGGGGAGCCTGAGAACTCACCAGGCAGGCCACGAGCACAGCGTCACTGCTGTTCCTCTCTGAAGGGGATCTGCAGAGCTCGATGAGACGGGACACACCTGCAGAGACACAAGAGGAGCCTCACGCCAGGTGGAACCTTGGCCAGGCTGATGCAGGGGTGCTGGCCTCTCTCTTACACAAGGTCCCACTGCCCCCCAGTTAGTGAGGAAGGTGTGTGTGATGCAGACTTTTCCAACTGTCATCAAGGACAGGAACGATTAGAACATCAAAGCCAAACCCACCAGTGCCACAACAGCGACCAAGACGGAGTTTAATTAAAGTGCAGTGAGGAACTGCTCATCTCACTGAGGAAGAACTTCTGGTTTAAGCACTTCTGGTTTTACCAGAGCTTTGGCTGTTTATATCTGTGCCAGAGAAATTTCCCAGTTGCACTCTTTTTCTTTCTTTTTTCCAGTTGCTTATTTCATTCAAAAAATACATATTGCAGCTAAAATTACAGAACATGACAGACTCTATTAATGCTTCGTGGGGCTTTGCCGAGGAAACGTCACCACACCACAGCAGAAGCCTTGCCTCCTTGTTAAAACAGTCTAGGACCCTGTCAGCTAAGTGTCGTCTACTTCTTCTGTCTGCCGAATGTGCCGGGAGCTTCACTCCTATGATAATCAAGAACAGTTTTTTTCCTTATCTGTCACCCCATGAGGTTCTAAGCCCTGTGGTCAGGAAAGTGTCACAGTCAATGTCATTGCCTGGTGCTCAGAACAGAACTCAGCATATTGTGAGTGCTCTGAACCTATCTCTTAGGTAAGTAAATGGCTAACAAGGTAACAGTGAATGAGTAATTAAATTAGCCAATCAATAAAACATTCAGCAGCGAGTAAGTGAATTAATGAATAGATAAATAACTCAATGCACAAAGTAGTACATGAACAAGACAGTGGATAAGTAAATGAATGAATGAGTAAATGAAAGTGTGAGTAAAAGAATAGCATCCTAATTAACAGAGAGTCCACAGGTGGATTACTTTCTAGGCCAACTTTTCCCACTGCAGGCTCTTCCTCTTTTTTGCTTCATCCCCAGGTTACAAACTAAACTAGGGCATCTGTTCTCGCATTTCCTAGAAGCCGGAAGTTTGTCTGTCCCCAGCTAGCTCTTGTCCTGTGTCCACTTATGCCACTGTGAAATTAAGAGTCGCTCTCATTCCTAACCTGTCCACTCCACTCCAGCCACAGCCACCATCACTTACAGCTGAGCCGCACAGCCTCCCGTGCCACCTCTGGGTCTTGGCTTAGACGGGCCAGGGTCACCGCAGCTTTCTGCTGGACTCTCTCACAGGCTGCCACTTCAGCAGGGGTCCCTGACCTTGGCTTCTCAGACAGCATCCCCATGATGAGCTGGACCCCTGAGCAGGAAGCAATGAACAGTTGGTTTCCGCTCCCAGCAGGGAGCCTTTCCCCTGGAGCCAGATGGACAGTATGAGGCTCAGGCACAGGCCCTCAGATCCCTTAGGGGGTCTCAATCAGTGGGAGAAAGCTGGACAAAGCAACCTCTATTCTTTTTCTACTCCATAGAGGTATGTCTTGTTTTTCATGTACCAAGGCACTAGGGAGGGACATCTGGAGGACATTCTCATTTGTAAAATATTTGTATGATATGCTTGACATTGTGCTCAAGGCATAGTAAATACACAATCTCCCTAACCTTCCAATACTGCCACATGAACTAGGTACTGTTATAATTCCACTTTGAGGCTCAGGGAGAAAGGAAGTATCTTGCCTAAAATTGCACAGTCGGCATGCAGAGGAGCTGGTGCTGAAACTCTGACATGTGGTTACTGTCTGTCATCTCTTCACCTCTGGTGCTGGCTGCATTTGAGACAGGTCCCAAAGTGATGAGGACCCTAGCAGAAGGGGACCCAAGCCTAGGCTGGATAGTCACTAGATCCAACACTTTAGAGTGACTTGAGCACAGGTAAAGGGTAAGATTTTGGCCTGAACTTAGTGTGCTGAGAAGGCTCCTATCCTCCCACGAAGCCAGATCTGTCTTCTGTTGTGCAAACCACACTCAACACCCATGCCAGCTTGCTTCTGCCCACCCATCCTTTCTGCAGAGGAGAAATTCTCTTAACAGCTCCCACCCTGCAAGTTTATAGCTGAAGTCCACCTTCTGCGTGAGCTCTTCCCCAAATGCCCCAATCCATACCCGCCTTTTCAGCATCCAGTGGTAACTGCCAGTTTAGAATTCAAACCACGCATGACCCAAAGACGTATTGTGTTTTTTCATCCATACAGCTTCAAAAAATGTTTAAACTTTTGTCACATTTAAATCAGGAGATTTCCATAAAAATCTAGACTTCTGATTTCTACACAATGACCTTTTAAACTTACAAAAGTAGACTCACATTCCTGCATGTCAAGAAGCTTATTACATATTAAGGAGAAGCTTATTATATATATTAAGGAGATGACCCACTCCATGGTGAGTTTTCCTCGTGGGTTTCCATTACCTGCATGGATCCCATAGGCTTCTAAGTTTGCAACCTGTGATTCAGCTCATGGACTCTCAAGGCCTGGCCTGCACTACAGGGCTTGTCCCATCTAGACTTGGGGGGCTTGCTGTCTTTCAGTGGCCCCTGGTTGCATTACCACCATGAGTGATCCCTTAAATCCTGCTCCACCTTTTCAAATGGCCCTTCATAAGCTTTCTTTAGTTAAACCCTGAGATGTGAGACTCTAGTGCTTCCTGAAAGAACAGATAGGTTGGGACAGTGCTGATTCTTCCCCAGGCACTCTCCCAATATGCTCATGATCACCCTAACATCAGCCTCATCAGATAGGTACTGTTCCCATTTTGCAGATGGAAAGACAGAGAAGTCTTAGCATTTGTCAATGATGGAGCCAGGATTCAGACCACACAGTATGGTTACAGTTTTCATACTCTCAGCCGCTGCACCATCCTCCTTGTATGCCATTATTATCATGCCATCACTTCTGCCAAGACAGCCTTTTCCCCTGGGCTGTGAAGCCCTCTTGGGCTAGAACTTACTTAACTCTGCTCTCATTGTCCAGCACAGGGGCAGGCAGGTACAAGCTTTCAATAACTGTGGGCTGAGTGAGTCGGTCAATAGCATTTTTTAAACCGTAAAACCCTCCCTAGAAGCCAGACCTTCCGATCTCAGATGCACAGGCCCATGGAGGGTGGCCCATCGTCCCCCTGAAGAATGGAAGACTGAGTGCTGACGGCAGAGTGCATGAATAATACCACGCAGCCTCTCCTCTTGGCCTCAGCTGGCTCCGCACTGTTTCTCATTATTAACTCAATCACATAAAATTAACAGAAAATGATGTCTTTCAATTAGTAAAAGAACAGTGGGGGGTGGGGAAGTGTATGTTTGTTAAGACAGCAGAGCAGCCTGAGTCAAGAGGGTTTCACTGGAGCAGAGGCAGCAGCCCAGGCTCCCAGCTCACTCTGCCTCATTAGCGTCTCTGGTCTCCAACCGGTTGCTAATTGCTCCCTTATTTCCCAGTCACAGGAAGCCAGCACTACACCAGCTCTGCTCCCAGCTGCAAGGCAGCCACCCTGCCCTCTGCAGAAGCCAACCAGTTAGCTCAGCTTCTAGACCAATAAACCTGGCCCCAATTCACTTGGACCTTGGTGAGGAGCTCAGCACAAAATGGGATAGGGGAGCAAGTAGCAGAAGAGACAGTCTCAAGCTGGCCTGATCTGATCTCCAATCTCTACCCTTCCCATGCACTTCAGCTGTCTACTGAGGCCAAATCCAGTGAGACAGGAACAATTTAAAGTTGAAAGGCATGTCTTGGTACAAATAGATTTCTCCTTTTTTGAGCATAATGAAATATCTACCTTCCCCTCAATAACCATCTTAAAATAGCAATTAACTCTCCACCATCTTTGAACACCCTTACCTCTTCCCTGTTTCATTTTTCCCATGACACTGTCACATCTGACATTCTCTATATTCTTCTTCATTGTCTCTCACTAGAATCTACATCTATAAAAGCAAACAAACATTTATATATTGGCCCGCTTGCACATGGAAGCACACATGGAGGCATGGGTACATATTCACACACATATGCACAGGCATGAACACAAGCACAAAGGCATGTGGCCCTGTGTACTCAAACCATCCATACAGCACGTGCACTGTTGCTGGGACATACCATTCTCCTGAATGATGTCAGAGGCACACTGCTCCAGGACAGACATGTTTGCCAAGATGGTCACAATCTGTAAAAGAGAATTGAGAGACCAGGAAAGTGGGCACACATGATCCAGATGGTACTTTTGACAGATGAATGAGCTGGGGGCTATGAAATTTCCTTTAGCCCATGATTCTTTACTGTCCACCTACCCATCCTTTTGTGGCATTTTCTTCCAGCTTTGTGGACTGCTGCCGCTTGCATAGTCCCCACTGACTGATGCCCATTCATCAGTATATATCTCTGGAATAACCCTCAGGCCTTGGGCTCAGCATTATCCTGGGTGAAGTTGGGGCTCAGCTGTCATTGTGCATGACCCCTTCAGTTCCATGCTCTAAAATGCAGACAGAACTAGTGGGCCCTGGCCCTCTACCTTCCCCATGTTAGTTTCTCCTTCCTCTTGGTAATCTGCCCTCTCCTAGTTTGGTTCCCCCATCCCAGTTTCTTTGCTTCATACTGACTCCCACCTACCTTCAACCTGCAACTAAGTCTGAGTTCACTGTAGAGAGCACATATAAGAAGAGACAGCTAGGGCCGGGAATATAGTTCAGCAGCATAAGTGCCTGCCTGGCAAGTGCAAGATTGTGAGTTCGATCCCCAGTACAAAAAAAAAAAAAAAGAGAGAGAGAGAGACAGCATTGCAATCAAGCATCAGGTATTACTGAATGTGGAATCCAATGAGAAAGTTCATACTCAGCTATACTTTACAAGTCTCTGGTTTATAAGCCTCGCTTGTCAGTATTGAAGGATTGTGTCTTTATTAAGGGGATTCTGATACAATGTCAGCCTTGGTTACATCCTCTTAAGCTGGAACGCACTTGCACTATGGGCTCTTGGCCTAGTAAAACGATCTCGGCAAACTCACATTACAAAAGTTTATTAAGAAGTGGACCACAGGGACCCCAAGTTGAAAAGGATGCCAAAGCTCCCATGGAATATATTGGAAATGTGTTATCTATTAACAAGGACCATGCGTGCTCCTGAAATGAGCAGCAAAATGAAAATTCACCCACCTTCGAGGAACAGCACTCTCAAATGGTAACTAAAATACATAATAAAAGAAACACTAGTTCTCAGCGGTGCCAGCCTACTCTTCTAAAAACTTCCTTCAAAGTTGCGGCATGGTTTAAACAAAAGCCATCCCTCCACTTCAGAGACAGCAACGGACCATCGCCAGAGGACATTTGGGGCAGCCGTAGTTGTAAAACTGGACAGTGATGTGATAGCAAGAAAGAGGACTATCTAGGTTTAATTGGTCTAATATTAGCACATTACTCTGGGTAACACAGCACCTAAAATTTGTTCCCTTCCACAGAGAGAAAAACGCTTCCCATATTGATAGAACATGTATTGTCCGTTCTCCTCTACACACACATCACGAGGGATTCAGCATTCTCAGGTGGCTGCAGCATCTCTGGGTATCAGCCCCTTCCAGCTCAACCTAGCTGGGATCTGAGTGGGCCAGCAGGAGTAGAGGAGCTGTCAGGGAGGGACTGACAAAGTTTTATTCTAAAGTAAAGTCTGCAACACCCACTGATTTATGAGGGGAATGACAAGACTTGTATTTACATTTTAGGAAGATAGAACTATAAGAGGTTTAGTTCTCTAAAGTGCTTTTTTCCCCTTTTAGAATTGGGTTTGTGGCTGACATAGGAGTGAGAGGGAAAACATGAGTTAAAGATGTAGTCAAAAAATGAAGCATAAAGTGATAGATTCAGAGCGAGGAGAGACAAGGCCAAGTTCATGTGTATTTACGGTTCATCTGGTTTTCTCTGAACCGCTGGTGGTAGTGGGGAACACAGCCTCTTTTCCCACTACACAGGACACCCACACTCCAGCCATCACCAGATGGGTCTCTCCGAATAAACACATTTCTTTGACATGGAGATTCATGAAGGAAAGATGGAGCAAAGAGAGGAAGGAAGGAAGGAAGGAAGGAAGGAAGGAAGGAAGGAAGGAAAACCCTTTGTCTGCGGCAATGAGTTCATTACATGGCAATTATTATCGTGTCACAGGCACCAGGTAGGTCTTTGTGTCAGACTAATTTAGATCCTGTTAATGAAAATTACTTCCTCTTTACAGAGCCTGTACCCCATGTGGTTTTCTGGAGGTGCAGATGAAGTATTCAATTAAGCACAATTTGAATAAATGCCAATTATGCCCTGCTTTGAGTCTCCCTTTCGAAACATCTTTGCATGTACCATGATGTAGAGGGGAAAAGGGTCAGTGTTTCCACTTGTGATCAAATCCACAGCTGGGAATTTAGGGACAACTGGTTTACCTGAATGAATACAAGCTTGCAATGCAGTCAGGGGACAGGAATCAGGCAGACTGTTTCCCCTGTCCCAGGCTAATTCAGTCCCATCTGATGGCATTCAATTAAATTCTATTTCTCTTGAGTCTATTGCTCCTGTTCCCTTATAGTAATCTGATGAATGCAGAGAATATTAACTTTGAGAGAGACCTGAGATGAGAGGTGTTAGTGGCTACATGCATGGGTCAGTCCAGGTTCAAAACCTTGCGCAATTGCTTATTTTCCATATGATCTTAGCCATGTTATGTAACCTTCTGTGCCCTGGTTAACAAAAACACATGAGTTTCCTATTGCTGCTATAACAAATTGCTACAAACTTAGCAGCTTAACAAAGCACAATTTTATCGGCAATTTTGGAGGTCCCAAGTTCTAAATGGGTCTTAAGGAGGTAAACTCAAGGTATCAACAGATCTGCATTCTTTCTGAATGCTCTACGGGAAAATTCATTTCTTTGCCTTTTCCAGCTTTCAGAGGCTGTTGCATACCTGCTGTTTTCTGACTAATTCTGCCTCACTTTTATAAAAACAGTGTGAATACATTGGACTCATCTGAATAATATTCCTATGTCAATATTTTTAATTAATCATCATGTGCTAAGTCCTTTTTTCCATAAAAGTTAGCTTCGTCCTATGTTTGGGGGATTAGGACACAGGCATCTTTGGGTGAGGCATTATTTGGCATAACATAGGAGATTAATGTTACCAGCATTTGATGAATTAATAGTTCATAAGCATCCAGAATGTTTGTTAAATAAAATGAATATAACTTGCCTCTAGGGAGTAGAGTTTGGAAAGACCCAGATCAAAAGATGGGGTCCAGAAGCACTGACCCATGTAAAACCCAGTATTTTTAGGACTGAGTACTGTTGCTGCCAAGGTGAACGATAGGCAGGAGGTCCCTAAAAGGTAAGAAGGGGCTTAGAGCAGGTGCTACCCTTCCATCCAGAGGAATAACTAATTTCCATGGCATTCTCAAATCATTTTTCATTTGGCCTCCAGAGACCTTAGGAAAACTGCAGTGGATAGCAAACTGACTCAGAATAGTAGGGGTGCTTGCATGCCACTAGTTCCAGAATAAAGATCCCTGTGTGATAGGGAGGTGGTTGGCAAAGCCTTTTGATATCAGCACACACAGAGGAAAAGGCTCACGATGTGAAGGTGTGACCCAGACCTGCCTCACACCCTTAGCAGTATTTCAAAAGTCAGCCCTCATCACAGCTGATCGCCCACATCTTCCCTCATTTGCTGTGGTGTTAACTAACCCTGAAAACAAACAGTGCAAAAGACAAGTGAAGAATACCCAAAACACTCAACAGAGACCAATGCATCAATCTAATAGATCTTATAATACAGAAAACTGGCAAATATTTAATGAAAAGTTGTGATTACTTTCATGCTGTGCAGGAATTAGGACAAAAAGGCCAACAGCTCATATGCTGTAATCACAATTACTCTATAATTGCCAGATACAATATTTGAATTGCTAGGATCACTGCATTAACTCTGTACCTGCTGTGGCAACAATATCAACTGCAGCATTGCAACCAGCAAGCAAAGTCCCTTCCAGCTTCTAGGACAGTCATGTCCAACCCTTGGCCACATGTGACCCTGGACAGCTAGTCACGTGGCCCCACAGCACTGTAAACTTCTAACGTTATTATGTGATTTCTTTAATGATTTTTTTTAAGACTGGATTGCATGGTGCTCAGGCACACACTGCTGAGGTGACAAGTGAAAGCTGGGTAGGGTGGGTTGCAGTGCAGCACTAACTCCATCTCCTGCACCCACTACACACAGTCAGCCACATCCAAACCCATTTGTATCAGATGTTACTGGTATGGTTTGTGTCTAGGTGGCCCCCCAAGCCTCATACAGTCATGGAGGCAGCTGAATCTAGTATTTGTGATTGGTCTGTTGTCTAGCGCTGGGATTAGCAGTGAGAGTGCTACACCTACCCAAGGGTAGAACCCACATTCAATATAAGGGAGGGAAGAAGATGTGTTTCCTCCTCTTTTTGTTTTTCCACTCTTGTCGCTTGTGGGCTGCCATGAATGGCTGCCCCTCAGCCACACCACCCCACCTTGGAGCCAGCTGAATATGGACTAAAACCTCCAAAACTGTAAGAAATAAATCTTTCCTTCCTTTATTTTGGGCATCAGGTATTTTTGTCTCAACAAGGAGAGAAAACTAACCAAGACAGTTACCTATGCTTGTTCTGCTCTTCTAGTAAAACATAGTGATTACCGATGATAGTTTATTAACCTACTTCCGTGTGTGTGTGTGAAGACAGATATTTATTGTGATTAAACAGACATAAGTTTTCTTAATAATTGTTAAACAAGCTTGATACGTTATTTTGTCAAACAATTTCGTAAATTAAAATATGAAAGGGGTAAGTTTTATTACTTATATACATTAACTACAGGATATATTTTATATAAGGCCCAAGACAATTCCTCTTCACTCCCTGAGGTGCAGGCAAGCAAAAGTTTGGATGCCTACCTGCCCTCTTCTCTCCACACCACTTCTGCTATGAAAGAAGGGAAAAAATCACAATAAAGACATTGGTTTGAAGGATTGAAGGGTCTGGCATTTCTGATTTTAATGGTCTCCTGATGAATGGTGCTCACAGTGAGGTTCCAAGAATGCCACAAAATCTGCTCACTCTAAAATGCCAAGCAGCCTGTAAACCTCCATAGGAAATATACACAGTACCCTCTACCTCTACAAAAGCAATTTCTGAAAGTCATTTAAAGCCCTGCTCAGTAAAAGTCTCTGATGTGTGTTTAAAAAAAATAACCAGATCCTTTCCATCGTAGACTGTCGCTGCTTGACAGGCAAAACCTGAAGACAGGTCACTTTTCCAACCCTGTCAAGTCTATAGCTGGATTCTTGGGCAGCATCAACCCTGGGAAATACTGCCTGGACAAAAACAGCTCAGGACCATACAGATCCCTTCTTATGGGAGATATTCTTCTTGATGCCTAATCATATTCATCTGTAGCCCACACTGGCCTCCTCTACATCAGCAGAAGAGGATGGAAAAGCCCAAGGCCAAGCTCCCCTCACTGCTGTCCACAATCCAAATGGGGTCCTGGATAGGCATGGCCAATGACTCTTCTCTTGGACAAAGTAAGTGAACTCAGGCTGCTGGAATGACAGACTCTCACTGTCCAAGCAGGCAGACAGAGTATAGATTCAAAACCAAGAAGTTCTGGGCAGCATTGGCATCACTGGCAGATTCATTACTGGAAGCCTCATGGGGCATTTAATCTCATAAGTATTTCAGGGGTCGGTGAGCACTTCAGGGCCTAATTCATCTTCTTTGTCTTCATTACAGAGAGCCCTCTGATCACCTTAATCCTCCCTCTGCTGGAGGAAAGAGCCATTTGTTTCTTTAATGGGTACACTCTCACTAGCTAAGTGGCTGCTCTGAGCCAGGGCAGAAGGTGAAGCCATCCTGAGGACAGCAGGAGACATGCCTGGATCAAACAGAAGCACAGAAAAAGCTCTGGACTCCAGATGCAGGGAACTGCTTTCTCCCTATGGCTTGACTATATTCTCTCCTTACCCAGAGTCCTCTCCTTCCTGGTAATCAGTGAGGCTTCGAAAGGGGCCCACCACTCCTCATGATTGGAAAAGGCTCTCTACACAGCTACAGATGTCCAAACTAGAAAGAACATGCCCATTTCACAGATGAGGGCTCACTCTCTGGGAGTTCCCATTCAATGCCCTGTGCCAGTATTAATAACACTGTTGTTTCTTCTATTCATTTAGTAGTTTCTATGTACCAGGATCTGTACTAAGAGTTTGTACTCATTAGTTGGTACGATTCTTAGTTCAACTTTGAAAATCATGTATTATGTAGTCTCCTTTTACAAATGAAGAAAGAAAGACTTCAAATGAATTGCATGAAGTTACATAGCTGTTCATGGTAGAGAAGCTTTGGGCCCAGGTCATGTGACTCCATAGCCCCTGTTTGTACTGTGTTACTACAGAATCTTATATAAAATGATCAGAGTCAACCATGCAACAAGCATTTGAAGGTGAAAGGATTTGAAATCATGTTGAGTAGATGATGTCCAGCAACCAGAGGTATCCAGCTGAAGAGAAGCGCATGAATAAGGAAGATCTGGGACTTCCAGCCCTTGCCCCATAACCAAGGGCTGTGACTACAAAAAACACTGAGCACCCCTCATCCACGAGCCAATCAGGCCAAGGACCATTCCAGTGGGTGGGTACTCTCTCTCCACTCCCGGCCCCTCTACTGGTGATTGAATCCAGGCAGGGCCTTCATACTGAACTATGTTTCCAGTTTTATTTTATTTTATTGTTTTAAAGAGAAGCAGAAAAATAGAAATAAAACAGTTTCAAAACAGGCTATTAGGAGAGTAACAATAATTAAATCGCTGTGCATTGTTATCTTCATAGTAGTTACTCAGAGTACGAGATATAGGCATGAAATAATGTCCAGACAATATTAGCACAAATCTTTCTTTTCAGTGAACTAAGAGAAACTAGCTGTATAGCTATCTTAACTATCTTTTGTGTGCATGTACATATATATTTTCCCCCTTTTCTCTTTCTTCCTTTCCCCTTTCCCCCATCAGTTTCTCTTTTCTTTTGAACAGTTTCTTCCCAATTCCCAAAATCTATTGTAACTTTTGGATCTTATTTACTCATTCAGCTTCTTACACTAGTAAGACAATGCTATGTTTATACAGATGGGTCTGATTTATTTTACTTATGAGTATGGTTTCAAGTTGCACCCATTTACCTATAGAAGTCTCAACTTTATCCTTCTTTATGGCTGAGTACTACTCCATTATATAAAAAAACACATCTTCTTTATCCATTCTTTAGTTGATAGGCATTTTGGCTGTTTTCAAGATTTAGTTACTACAAATTGTGCTACTATAAATATAAGTTCACATATATCACTGTGGTATGATGTTTTTAATTCTTCGGGAAGATACCCAGAAGGGGAATAGCTGAGTTGAATGGGACCTCATAAAAAGCTTTGAACAACAAAAGAAGTCACCAACAGAGTGAAAAGACAATCCACAGAGTAGGAAAAAATAGCCAGTTGTCCCTCAGACAAAGGACTTATATCTAGAACATATAAACATTGAAACAAAACAGGACCCCCAAACTCAAAGACCTAATCCAAAAATGGATGTCTGAGATGAATACACACTTCTCAGATGAAGAAATACAAATGGTAAATAAACACATGAAAAAATGTTCAACATCACTGGTCATTCGAGATACACAAATTAGAACAACACTGAGATGCCACCTCACTCCAGAAAGAATGGCTATCATCAAAAAAACAACCAATAACAAATTCTAATGGGGCCATGAGGGAAAAGGAACCTTTCTTCACTGCTGGTGGGAGTGTAGACTGGGTGCAATCACTGTGGAAATCTGTGTGGAGGTTACTCAAAAACCTAGGATTAGAGGTCCCACTCAACATGGCTATTTTTTGTATTTTGAAAAAGGGTCTCACTAAGTCATTAAGTCACCTAGGCTGGGCTCAAACTTGTGATCCTCCTACCTCTGTCTAGCAGAGCACTGGGATTACAGGCACATGCCACCACACCATCTTAGCTGCTTTCTAT
>RJWT010024618.1:0-16414 GCA_004365215.1 Cuniculus paca | reverse complement strand
TCCTGGATTTTCTGCAAGTGCTTCATTAATTTCAGTTACTTCTGACAGAGGAAAATAGAATTCACTGGCAGCTTTTACACTTTGCAAAGCACCAAACTCATCCTGGTTTTTCAAATTTGTTCTAACTTCAGGCAGATTACAGTAAACAACATCTCCCAGAGCTTCCAGTGCAAAGTTGCTGATTCCTGCTGTTTTGTTACCGTTTTCTGTTGTTAGCCATTCGTGTTTTTCTATGAATTTACACACTGTGAGCAGAGCCGGCCCATTCACATTGGGAAGGCTGCAGAGGGCACCAAGGCTGTGCATGGACTACAGACTGTGGTGCCCACGCTCTCAGCCACTTCTAACAGCATACTTGCAGCTTCTTTTGTTTTGTTTTGTTTTGTTTTGAGATAGGATCTCGCTATGTAGCCTAAGCTAGCCTCGAACTCAGCAATTCTGCTGCCTCAGCCTCCCAAATGCTAGGATTACAGGCATGAGCCACTGTGCTCAGTGCTATGTTTTTAGAAAAGTAACAGATCCCAAATCCAGATATAGTGAAATCTTGAACTCTTTATACTGAGAGTACTAAAGAAGGAAAACTCCTTTCATTTAAGATATGTCAGTCATTGGGCCGGGGATCTGGCTCAGCAGCCTAAGCTCCTGCCTGGCAAGCATAAGGTCATGAGTTCAATCCCTGGTGCCACAAAAAAAAAAAAGATTTGTCAGTCATGGACTGGGAAAATGGCTCAGTGGCACAGTGCCTGCTGGCAAGAGTGAGGTCCTGAATTCAGTTCCTGGTACCAAAAAAGAAAAAAGATACGTCAATCATATCCACATTAGTGGAAAATTAATAAATGGGATTTTTTTCCTAAAGCATGTAAATTGGTATGCTATAGAGTATAAGCTAGGTCTGATCTAATTTTTTTTTGTTTAAAAAAATCTCATTATGTTTTTATATATTAATATTTAATACAAATGAGAAAAAAACCTGTGAACAATGAGTTCCCATGTCTAACTAAGGTAACAGTAAGGACACTAACTGAGTGTCTCTATTTATAGTTGCTGATCAGACTTTTAGCATTCTTTTTGGTTTTTTTGAGATAGAGTCTTACTGTGTAGTTCAGGCTGACCTTGAACTCTTACGTAGCCCAAGCTGGCCTTGAACTTGTGGCAGTCCTCTTGCCTCAGCCTCCTCAGTGCTGGGATTACAGGTGTCCAGCACCATGCCTGCTAAACTCTTAGTGTTTCTCTGTTAATAATAAAAATAGTTATTTAATTGAGCATGTGTTATTACCAAAGATATAGATATATATATATTTTGTTTTTCATAGTAAGCCTTGAATGTAGGGATTCTTTTCCTCTTGAAGCCAGTATTCAAGAAAAGTCAGAAGCCAGGCGTGGTGGCTCAACACCTATAATCCCAGCAATTGGGAGGCTGAGACAGGAGGATGGTCACCAGTTGGAGACCAGCCTGGGCTACAAAGTGAGCTTAAGGCCAACCTGAACAGCATAGTGAGACCTTGTCTCAAAAAGACAAGGGCTGGGGATCTAGCTCAGTGACTTAAGCGCCTGCCTGGCAAGTGCAAGGTTGTGAGTTCAATCCCCGGTGCCACAAAAAGAAAAGAAAAGAAAAAAAAAGTCAGAAAGTAAGCAATATCTCTGTTACTCAATTTGTTTTAGCCACTGATAGACTTTATTTTATAGTTTTATTTTTGTCTTTTCAATAATAATACTACAAAATACAGGAACCAGTGAAATCATCATTTAAAACCCTTTTTTGTTTTTGTTTTTAGAATTTGTTGTCCTCGCTATGGAGAAAGACGACAAACAGAAACTGACTGGGGGAAACGCTGTGTGGACAAGTTTGACATTATTGGGATTATTGGGGAGGGAACCTATGGTCAAGTGTATAAAGCTAAGGACAAAGATACAGGTAAATAGTTTCCCCAACCTGGGCTTGAACTTGTGATTTCTATATGTTAGGAAATAGGGGAAACTTCAACACAAAATGCAGTGTTTGAATTACTGGTATATTTTAATCTAACATTTTTAGGTAGGCCTCACTGAATATTCAGTTACTAACTCTAAGCCTTAAAAGTGAAGATAGAAATATAAATGTCAAAAGGGCTGGGGATTTAGCTCAGTGGCCTAAGCGCCTGGCTGGCAAGTGTGAGGTTGTGAGTTTGATCCCCGGTGCCACACACACCAAAAAAAAAGAAATATAAATGTCAAGAGAAGGGACATATAATGCTGATTTATGACATTGACTGGAAAATGCTAATGGATAATGGCCTGAATTTGTTTTGACAGGAGAGCTAGTAGCTTTGAAGAAGGTGAGACTAGACAATGAGAAAGAGGGCTTCCCAATCACGGCCATTCGTGAGATCAAAATTCTTCGTCAGTTAATCCACCGAAGTGTTGTTAACATGAAGGAAATTGTCACAGATAAACAGGATGCACTGGATTTCAAGAAAGACAAAGGTACTAACAACGAATCATATTTCTACAGGATAGATTGGTACAGTTTTATTTTCTTAGCTTGTTTGGCTGTGTGAATTTTTATTTTCCAGTACTGACTGGGATTTCAACCCAGGGCCTTTACACTGAGCTGTGTTTCCAGCTCTCTCTGTCTCTCTGTCTCTCTGTCTTTTAATTTTTACTAGGGTCTTGCTAAGTTTGCCAGGCTGGGCACAAACTTTTGAACTTTCTGCCTCATCTTGCCCTTATGCTGGGATTACAGGTGTGTACCACCGTGTGTACCTTCTATGTGAGATTTTTAAAAGGTTATACTAAAGTCTTAACTTTCTGTAATCCATGCCAGAATTAATGTTAGCAGATTGCTTTTATGCTGAGCAGTGCTTATTTTATCAAATGTTGGTTCTTCATCAGTGTACTCTTTTTTTTTTTTTTTTTTTAAGTACCAGGGATTGAACTCACGACCTTGGACTTGCCAAGCAGGCACTTATTGCTGCTGAGCTAAATCCCCAGCCCTAGTGTACTCTATTTACCTTCAAAATTTGTGTCGAATAGGAAGGATCTGCTGTAACTCCTAATAAAGGCAGCAGATAAACAATATAGGATCATCTCCTAATCAACCTCTCCTTTTTTTTCTGCTTTTTGAGTTTCGTTTAGTCTTTTTGTTTTGTGTTTATGTGGGATGCTGAGAGTTCATCCTAAGGCCTTATATGTTTTAAGCACATACTCATCACTGAGCTAAATTCTTGGATCCTCTAGTTTTGTCTGTGTGTGTGTGTGTGTGTGTGTGTGTGTGTGTGTTGTGTGTGTGTGTGTTGTGTGTTGTGTTTGGTTGGTTTTTGTATTTTTAAGACAAGGTCTTGCTATGTAGTCCAGGCTGGCCTGGAACTCACAGTGATCTCCTCCCCTCAGCCTCTTGATTGCTGGGATTACAGGCGTATACCACTGTGCCAGGCTTTGGTCCTCTAAAATTTTAGAGGGGTTTTTTTTGGTTTTTTGGTTTTTTTCCCCTTTTTTAAAAAACAAATTGCAAGCTGGGCATGGTGGACCATGCATGTAATCTCAGCACTCAGAAGGCTGAGGCAGGAGGATTGCCGCAAGTTTGAGTCTAGCCTGGACTATATAAGCAAGTTCAAAGTCAGCCTGAACTACACAGTGAGACCTTGTCTCCAAAACAAACAAACAAAACCCCAGAAAACAAAACAAATTACAAAACAATAATGGAAATTAAAACCTAGATTAGAGACACTGAGGCTAGAGGATCACATGTTTGGTCCAGCATGGGCAACTAAGTGACTTAGCAAGACCTTGTCTCCAAGAAAGAAGTGGGGCAGTACACTTGGTGCAGAGACCCTGGGTTCAACCCCTAGGATTGAAAATACAGTACAATACCCATATTAGTTACTGCTAAGATGGAAAATTATTCCTTATTTTCATACTTATTCTTGAAGTAATTTACTCATGACATCATCCAATCTTATCTTGTAAGAAATCTGAAGAACGTTTAGATATGAGCAATTGAAGATAGAGCCTATTGGCATCTGTGAATATAGTCTGGCGTTTTGGAAGGCAAAGTATGTAAAACTAAAAAGTTAATAGATAAAGTTAAACTGGATTTGTTTACTGAGCCTTCAGGATGGTGGCACTAAAGGTATAGCAATCCTGAATTTGATAGTTTGAAAGCAAATAAAAGAAAATTCTGGTTATGGAACAGTAGGTAAATTAGTAAAGGTTAGCGCTGAACACAACAAAGAATACTAGGTATATTTCTTGGTGTGTATAATCTTTCTGATTATACAGTAATTCTGTAAGGATGCAGAAGAAAATGTTAATCGGTTGGTTTTAGAGACACTTTTCATCTATGCCATTCTGTAGTATATATAGTATATGTAGTAAATGGTTTATACATTTATTGTGTATTACTTAAGTCTTTTAAAAAAATCACAATAAGAGCCAGACATCATAGTGCTTGCCTATAATCCCAGCATTCAGGAGACTGAGAAAGGAGGATCAGTGTGAGTTCTAAGCCAGCCCACTGCATAGTGAAACCTGAAACTCTGTCTCAAAAAACAGCAACAACAACAAAAAGTCTTAATAAGTAAATGGATGAATGAAAATCACAGTAAGTAAGTGGATGAATGAATATCATGCATGGAGAATATTGTAGAAACATTGAAATCCTAGAAGAGGGAGTGAAAAAAATGGCAGTCACCTCTCTGCCACTCCATCCTAATACTACCATCTGGAGAAAACCACTGCACTATTATTAACATTTTGATGTATTTGCTTCTAGTACTTTATACATAGTGTATTTATTTTGTAACTGAGATCCAAGTGTATTTAGTGTTATATAACTTGGTATTTCTCACATCATTAAAATATTTTTATGACATAAAGATACATGAAGCCAAATTTATTTTACTAGTCCCTGTTGAGCATTTAGTTGTCAGTTTTGAAAAATACAAGCTTGGTGTGCCAATGCATGCCTGTATCCCAGTTACTCAGCAGACTAAGGTAAGAGGCTCACTAAGCCCAGAAGTTTGGCAAAATAGCAAAACCTTGTCTCAAAAACAAAAATGGAATAGCATTCCTTGAGCCATCTTTGAACATAAATCTTTGTGTTATAATTTGTTTTGTTTTTGTTTCTTTTAATTTATTTGTTTTGTTTTGGTACCAGGAATTGAACTCAGGAGCTCACACTTGCCCCACAGGTGCTGTACCGCTGGCCCTGTTTAGTTTATTTTGGTGCTAGGGATTGAATCCAGGGCCTCACACATGCTTAACATGCTATATCAAGCTACACTCCCGGCCTGATTTTTTTTTTTTTTCCAGTGGAGCGACACCACACTTGGCCAGGCAGGTGCTGTGCCACTGAGCTATATCCCAGCCCTGATATATTTTCTTAATATAGCTTGTTAGACGTAGAATTAAAGAGGTTTTTGTATTTATGTCAAATTGCTTTTAAGAAAGATGGTAGCAGTTTATGTCCCATCAGTAATGTCCAGCCCACTGTATCATCCCTAACACTTTGTACCATATAATGACATTGTGGTCAGTGATGACCATCTAGCCTAGCCTAGAATAGGCTGTCCTGTCTAGGTTTGTGTAAATGTACTCTGTGTTACATGACAGTGAAATTACCTAAAAATGCATTTCTCAGAGTGTATCCCAGTAGGTAAGTGGTGTGTGATCATGTATATTTTTAAAAAATTGTCACCTAGCTAGATAGGTGAAAAATGGTATTATTTTGGATTGCACTCCACATATTACTTCTTGGTTGGTGGTTGCTTGGTTAGTTGGCTTTATGGTTCTGGGGATTGAGCCCAGATCCTTTGCACTGAGCTACACCTACAGTCCTTTTTATTTTTTATTCTGAAGCAGGGTCTTGCTAATTTTCTAAGTGACTCATACTGGTCCCAGACTGGGAATCCTTTTGCCTCAGCCTCTCCAGAATGCTGGGGTTACAGGCATATGCCACCGTACTTGGTTTATGTCTAGTATTTTTTACAATATTTGCCTGTCATTTGCTTTCCCAAAAATGAAAAGCTAGTGTGATTTCAAATTGTTTACAACTGCTCTTTTTTTTTTTGGTGGGTATTGGGAATCGAACTCAGGACTTCATGCTTGCCAGGCCGGCACTGCACTGCTGGGCTCTATCTCCAACCCCCTTACAACTATTCTTGTAGCATAATTCTAGCTCCTTTTATCTACTTAGGAATTTAGGAGGTTTAGTTAGGTAATTCACGGGTTGTTTGTTTTTGGTTTTTGGTTTTTTTTTTTCAATTCTTAAATACTGTGAATTTCACTGATCCCCTTGCATATTATGTGAATCCTGTTAACTGAGGTAAAGACCTTTAAAAAAGGAGCCTAAACAGTATGTAACAAATGGACATGATTGCCTTACAAATAAGACTGTATTTATGACAGGCAGCAGAGCAGATTTAGCCCAGAGTCTGTAATTCACTGGCTGACTTAGGTCATCAAAAGTCTTTTTAATACAACCTGATCATGACAGGTGTCCCCTCAAGAGGTACGCAATCTAAAGAGCCCTGGAAGATTTAATTCAAGTATTAGTTCTGTTACTATTATCTTTATTATTAGAAAGGGCAAATTACTTAACTCTTCTTAGTTTTAGTTTTTTCATCTATGAAGTTAAGGAATTATTCCAGACAATGTTATGGTTACCTCCAAAATTACATTAAAATTTGAGGTATTGTGATTTTGGCGTTCTTTTTTTCTTAGTTTTAATTTTTTCGTTTTATAGGTGCCTTTTATCTTGTATTTGAGTATATGGACCATGACTTAATGGGACTGCTTGAATCTGGCTTGGTGCACTTTTCTGAGGACCATATTAAGTCATTCATGAAACAGCTAATGGAAGGACTGGATTACTGTCACAAAAAGAATTTCCTGCATCGGGATATTAAGTGTTCAAACATTTTGCTGAACAACAGGTAATATATATAGTAACCAAATAAGATGATACACTTTTTTCACTTCTGCGTTTCAGATAGCTAATTGGGAATAGACTTAATAGTACAAGTTTTTCCTCTTAACTTGTAAGAGTACAATTTGTTCTTGATGTTTGTACATTAGGAATAATTATTGTAGTTGTACTTTGATCTGCCAGGCCTCTAGACTTAGTGTTGGGAAGGAATTAAAAGTGATAGGATTTTCTTTTCTTAATTGCAAGCATTTTAGGGAATCACTCATAGTCTATAGGAGTAATCAGAGAGCTCTTTGCCATAGTCAGTAATGTCACAACCCTATTCAAATTTAAATACACACTAGGTTCTTGGTGATATTCTACTTTTGAGCAAGGAGAACCGTGGCTCCTTCTTTATCTGCTCATGGACCTTTCTTAGTTACAGTCTTTCAAAGTAAACAAGTTATATTTGGTAATTGGCCTTTCTGTTCCATACCTCCAAAATTTAATAGTGTAAACACTTAGGAGGCTGGTATTCAGTCTTCAGAAAGTTTTATCATATGTTTTCTTCCTTTTTGGCTGTTGCTCACACAGCATTGGTAATATCAGTTATCTTATGCACATTAGCCTTTGTTAGTAGCCCTATCTGTTGAAGGATAAAGAACAAATCTAGTGCCACTGAAATCAGAGCAGTGCTTGGTTCTTCAGGTGATTGGGTTGTTGACATCCATTTTCATCTCAATCATTGTTTTACACATTACTTCTGTTCAAGCCTGTCAGACATGTAAGTAAGAATATAGACTAATTACGACGTATTTCCTATCTTTATGGAGGAGGACAACCAGCCATGCAAGATTACCTGAGGTTGCCCTTGTTTTGGCATTAAAAATTCTCTTATGGAGTGGGTTCTTGCTAGGAACCTCAGACATTAGTGGGGGAGTTATACAAATTAATTGTTCAATTCAGGAAACATTTAGTAAGCCTGATTTTTTTTTTCCTCCTTGATTTTGGGAATACCTGATAAGATGTAGCCTTGAGGAATAAATAGGAATTTATCACAAATACTGACAGTGGAGGATTTCTAGGAGGAAGAAACTACATGCATAAAAGCACATAACTATGGAAAGAGCATGTTATGCCTGAAAGACTGTAAGCATGTCAGTATTGCTGAAGCAAGGAGAGTAAAGCACAAAATGGCAGGATATAAAGCAGGATGGTTACTAGAAGCCAATTTTAGGATCTTGTAAACCCTACTAAGGAGCTTAAATTTTGTCTGTGGTTGACACAGAGCCACTGAAAGGTGCTGATCCAGTTTAATTTTAATTATATGAGTACCGTGTTATTTTAAATTGCAGTTAAACACCTTTATTAAGACAGAACATGCTGGGGATATACTCAGTGGTGCAAATGTCTGTCTGGCAAGCATGAGCTCATGTGTTCAATTGCCAGTACCAAAACAACAACAACAACAACAACAAAAAAACAAAGAATAAATAAAAGGCCAACGAGGCCAGGAATTGAGAATCTCTCTGGCAAGCATGAGGTCCTAGATTTGTTTCCCAGTACAAAAAAAAAAAAAAAAAGTGCCAAGGATATAGCTCAGCAGTAAATACCTGCCTGGCAAGCGTATGATTGTGAGTTCAATTCCTGGTACCAAAAAAAAGACAGAACATGATGTAGAAAGTTGCTTCTTAAGCCAGGTTGTTGCACATGCCTGTAATCCCAGGTACTCAGGAGGGTGAGGTGTGAAGATCAGGAAACTAACCTGGGCAATACAACTTGTTTCAAAAAAAGGAAAACAAAATGTGTTCATCCTTTCTAATGTTCTCTGTGACTCACAGAGTCGAGATTCCTAAATCTACATCCATAATAAATACTTCACCAAGAACTTGATGGCTGTCCTCATGCAGCGTTTTAGTCTATAGTATTTATATACTTTTTCTGTTCCCTTTGCTCCTTGGTAGGGGGTGGTGGCTCACAGCAGGGAATACTCGCAGCTTTGCTTGGTGTCCTTTCTAGTGGGACTCCTCCTAGTCCCTGACTTCCTGCAGTTAGGGCACTTTGAGGAGGTTCAAAATTAAACTGAACTCTGTCTTCTAAGGTTGCTAAGCAGGGAGTTGGAATCCTATGGATTGGGATTCTTTGGCCACTTAGCCCTGACTTCTGAGATACCCCTGGGTGAGAGAGCCAGGAGAAAACTGAGGGGGAGGCAACAGGGCCAGGAAGAAATAGCAGTTGACAAAAGCGAAGAGCAGTGCTGTGCTTTACGTTGTTCATTATATATTTATTGTACAAATATAATTGTGATGAGAGCATTTTAGATAGACATCTGTTTAGAAATAGCTCTAGCGGAGCATGGTGGTGGACCCCTTTAATCCCAGCACTGGGGAGGCTGAGTCAGGAGGATTACCTTGAGTTTGAGGCCAGTCTGGTCTACCTGAGTTCAAAGCCAGTCTGTACTACATGGCGAGACCCTGTCTCAAAAGGAGGGGTGGGCAAAAAAATAAAAAGAGCTCTACCAATCACTATGAGAACACTGTAAGAGCCCTGTACAGTGGCACACACCCATAACCCAGCTACTTGGGAGGCTGAGGAAGGAGGACTGTAAGTTCCAGGCCAGGCTGGGCAACTTACTGAGACTCTGTCTCAAAAAAAAAAAATAATAAAAGGACTAGCAATATAGTTTAGTGGTAGATTATCTGTGGATTTGGTCCTTAACCCCCCCCCCACATATATGAATAGATAAAATGATAAGTCTACTAACATAGGTCTTGGTAATAGGAGTGCACAGGATGGGTTTGGTAGATTGGTACATGAGTAGACTTTGGTGAGTGAATGATGAGAATGAATAAGAGAGGATGACTAAAAAATTTCTGATGTGAAAAACTACCTAGGTGCACGGTACTAATATGGAAGCAAGAATGGGATAGGTGGAGTAAAAAAAATAAATATCTTGTAGATTCTCTTCTGCATCCAGGCTTGTGATGTCTAATAGGCATATGGTCATGTAGGAACTCCAGACTAGTAATACAGATTTTGAAGTTAAAAAGTACAGAAAAGATACCAGAAATGGAACCCAAGAGAAATGATCAGAGAGATGGAAGGTAAAACAAATACTGTCATTGCAAGTTAATGAAGTTCAAGTGAATGGTTATAGATGTCAGATAATGCGACAGATTATAAGACCTAAAAGGTGAGTCTGTGAGTAAAATGCCAGAGGTACCATTAATGTAGGGTGAGGGATAAGGGAATGTGTAGCGCAGTTAATGCCATAGCAGTGTGGTAGGTGTGTCTATTTACTTGCAGTACTCAGGATTGAACCCAGGGCCTTGTATATGCTAGGCAAGTTCTCTACCACTGAACTACATTGCCAGTTCTTTTTTGGGGGATGTGGGTAGGGGGGGTATAGGGAATTAAACTCAGGACCTTGCATTTGCCAGGCAGGCACTGTTCCACTTAGCTATATCCCCTGCGCCCCCATCCACAGTCCATTTTAAAATTTCACTTTAAGACAAGGTCTCACTAAGGTGCCTAGGCTGGCCTCAAGCATGCAGACTTCCTGCCTCAGCTTGAATTGCAGGTGTGCACAGCACACCCAGCTGATCCTGTATTCAGTTCTCTAGATAGAGCAGAAAAAATAAATTATCTGCTGGTCCAGAAATGGGAATTTATGGATTACATGTATCAAAAGGTCACAAGTGAGGGGAACTTGAAATCAGTATTTTGTTAATCCACCAGTGGTCCAGGCTGGTTAGAGGAAGAAGTACATAGAAGCATCAAGTACTTGATAGTCTTGTCATAAGTCAGTTTAAAACAATGGTCTCTGAAAGGAATTCTTGCATTTTCCTATATAGAATACATGTTATTCCTATGACTCGACATAATAAACAACATGAAGTGTTTCTGTTCTATTTTATATTGCCAACATTTACCAATACTTCCACGCTTCTTATCTCATTAGAGCATGGGTGGAAGGAGAAACCAGGTAATCAGTAAAAGTGCTATCACAACTTTCTGTGACAGGTTAATTTCATGGTTTTTAGTACTTTCTGTGGCAGGTTAATATCATGGTTTTTAGTACTTACTGTGAGCCAGGCCGGAAATAAGCTAGTTGCTGGTGATTCTTAAGTCTTGCTTCTTTTATAACTGTATATCTGTTGCCATTTTTAACTTTGTGTATCACCATGCCCTGCTAGAAGAGTTGGTTTAATGAAGGATTTCATTGTTAGTCATTAACTCATTTTGATATTCTGTCCCTTTGCTCATACTTTGGGGAACACCTTCTAGCCTAGCCTCTTTTTTCTACTATCTCGTTGTTCTGCTTTCTCTGGGCTATCAGGTTTCAGAGATACCACCAGCCTCCTATGAAAGAATGAGTTGGCTTTTCATGCCAGCAAGGCTATGAATGTGATTAGATAGGCTGCATGAATTTAGATAAATATGATTGTTCCCAGGTTAATAAATGGGCTTTTGTTTTATTTGTTTTTAGGTTTTTGAGATAGACTCTTGCTGTGATTTGGGCTGGCCTTAAACTCATGTAGCCCAAGCTGGCCTTGAACTTACAGTGATCCTCCTGTCTCAGACTCCCACGTGCTGGGGTTATAGGCCTGGGTCACTATGCCTGACAATAAATAGTTTTTAAATAGGTTCCCAAAATCTTGTGTTATAGTTTCATAAATTGCTCCTTAGCATTACTGTCAAAGAGAATACTGAGGGCTGGGGATGTAGCTCAATGGTAATGTTTACTTTATACATGCAATGTCCTGAATTCAATCCCCAGCACTGTAAAAAGAAAAATGAAACCTGGTTTTTATCCCTTTAAAGAAATCCTTCTCAAAGTGTTAGTTTCAGACCAGCTGTATTGCCATCACATGTAGGCTCATTAGAAATGGAGATTTAGAAGCCGGGTGTGGTGGCTCATGCCTGTAATCCCAGCACTCGGGAGGCTGAGACAGGCGGATTGTTGCAAGTTCGAGACCAGCCTGGGCTACAAAGTGAGCTCAAGGCCAGCCTGAACGGCATAGTGAGACCCTGTCTCAAAAACACAAGGGCCAGGGATTTAGCTCAGCGGCCTAAGCACCTGCCTGGCAAACACAAGGTCGTGAGTTCAATCCCCGGTGCCACAAAAGAAAGAAAAGAAATGGAGATTTAGAACAGGGGATAGTAGTATATGCCTATAATTTCAGCTACTCAGGAGGATGAGGCAAGAGGATTACAAATTTGAGTCCAGCCAGGCATTAAACAAAGCCCTTTCTGGGGATACTAATTTTACAGGGAGTCTATGGGTATAACTCAAGAGTAGAGCACTTCCCTAGGGACCATGATGCCCTGAGTTCTACACTCAGCACCACCCAAAAAAAAAAAAGTCTCCAAGCTTTGACTTGCTAAGTCCACATTTCTGAAAATAGGGCCTCGGAACTTTAAGAAGCTCTAGGGAAAACTTGAGGCCCCTTTTGAGGTGATAGTTTATATCTTTGTCATAAGAGGTAATGGGAGTATATTTAGAAGAAGGGACCTCATGAATTATAAAAAAATTGCTTGCTCAAGTCACAGTTGTAATCCCAGTTTGAAAAAATTCTGTGAATAGCTATAGTATCCTAGCACTTGAGGGGCTAAGGGAGAAGGATTGTGAGTTCAAGGCCAGCCTGGCCCACATATTGAGACCCTGTCTCCAAACAAACAAACAAACAAACAAAAATAGCCTCAGTATTGTGGTTTACTTTTTACTATGAAAAATGACAAAATTAGAAAATTGTGACTAATATAGTTAATAATACATGTGCAATTACTATTGTATCATATTCGTTTCTTATTTTTCTACTTGTTTTAAAGTAAATTGCAGAGTCAGCCGTAGTGGGACACACCTGTAATTCTAGCATTCTGAGTGGGTAAGGCAGGAGGATTGCAAGTGCAACCCCAACCTGGGCAGTTTAGCAGATAAATAATGAACATATGAATGAATGGGGATGTGCCACAGTGCAAAGGCCCTGGGTTCAATCCCGAGTACTGCAGAAAAAAAAAATTATGTTTAAGTAAATTGCAAACATCATTACAGTTGACAGTAGTCTGAAAAAATTAATTCTCAGTATCTTTTGTATTTTCAATTTTTTTTTTCTAGTACTGGAAATTTAACTCAGGACCTTGTGCCTGCTGGGTAGACACTGTGCCCCTGAGCTGTATCGCTGACCCCCCAGTATCTTTTAATAGTTCATATTTTATATTTTTTCAGTTAGGTAAGAAATGTCTTAAGGGCCAGGGATCTAGCTAAGTAGCCTAAGCGCCTGCCTGGCAAGTGTGAGGTTGTGAGTTCGATCCCCGGTGCCACAGAAAAAAAAGAAAAAAGAAATGTCTTTTCGGCCAGGGATTTAGCTCAGCGGCGTAAGCACCTGCCTGGCAAGTGCAAGGTCGGGAGTTCGATCCCTGGTAGGTACCAAAAACAAAAAAGAAAAAAAAGAAATGGCTTTTGCCATTAGTTTGTTCACATCAGAATCAGTCATTAGATTTATTAGGCCTCTTAAATCTCTTATTAATCTGGAACTTCCCATTCTTTTTCGTCTTCAATAATAAATATTTCATCTAGCAGGTTCTATGCATTGTTGCCTACCAAGAAATGGAAGAACTATGTAGTTAAGAAATCAAATCTAGTCAGGGATATAGCGCAGCAGCACAAACACCTGCCTAGCCAGCACAAGCGCCTGCCTAGCAAGCACAAGGTCCTGAGTTCAAATGTGAATACCTAAAAAAGAAAAAAGAAAGAAAGAAAAAAAAAAATCAAATCCAGTCAGGCACAGTGGCACAAACTAAGTAGTAATCCCAGCTACTTAGGAGACTGAGGCAGGAGAATTATAAGTTGGAGGCCAGTCTTAGCAATTTAGCAAGACCTTGCCTCAAAATAAAAAAAGGTTGAGGGTGTTACTTCAGCACTCCCTGGATTCAGTCTCCAGTATTGCCCTACAAAAACAAGAATAAAGAACTGAGCATGGTGGCTTATGGCTGTATCTCAGTCCTTGGGAGGCTGAGGCAGGAGGATTACTGTGAGTTCTAGGCCAGCCTGGGCTACAAAGTGAGTTCAAGGCCAGCCTGGACTGCATAGCAAAACCCTGTCTCAAAAAGACAAAAACAAACAAAAACAGAAAAAAAAGGAATCAAATCCAAAAATGCAGTACTTGGCATGGTGGTGCATGCCTATAATCACAGTACTTGGGAGGCTGAGGCAGGAGGATAGCAGTGAGTTCGAGGCCAGCCTAAACTGCATAGTGAGAGCCTGTCTCACAAAGACAGCAGAACAATGAATAGAAATAAGACAACAGAGGTAAAAATTCATTTTTGTAATCTTTTAGCACCTGAATTGGCTCCCTTTTTTGAAGTGTGGTTTGAAGAAAATTGCTATTACTACAAAATAATTGTTTTTTGTTTTACAGTGGACAAATCAAACTAGCAGATTTTGGACTTGCTCGGCTGTATAACTCTGAAGAGAGGTAAGGCGTTCTTCAAGATTACAAGTGGGAAAGATGACTTGAGCCTAAGTGTTCCGTGTCAGCCTAGACAACATAGACCCCCATTTCAAAACAGTTAAAAAAAAAAAAAGCTAAATTACATATGGGAAATTGGAAAGGATCCTTTTATTCTTGAGTATCGTAGTAGTCTGCAAATTGCAGTATCTGTCAGAGTCCCTTATTTATTTGGGTTTTTTTTTTTTTTTTTTGCTGTTGTTTGTTTGTTTTGGTACTGGGAATTGAAGTCGGCATCTCGCGCTTGCCAGGCAGGTGCTATGCCACTGAGCTATATCCCCAGCCCTTCCCCTAATTATTTGAATGTGTCACCATACAGATTTTAGACATTAAATTCTATCTAAATACTTGAGTTAGCCCTTGGCTTTAGTAAGTCAACCCAAATTGGAATAAAAGTTGTTTTTTCATCTCCCACTTCTGTCCTGTTTACTTTTGGACTATTAGTTTCATGTGGAGCTGTTTTAATAATCTCATCTTCAATTGGCAGCTATGTCTATTTGCTTTTTTTATCAAAAGCCATTGTAAATTTACATACAATGATTTTACATTACAGTCGCCCTTATACAAACAAAGTTATTACTCTGTGGTACCGACCTCCAGAGCTGCTGCTGGGAGAGGAGCGTTATACACCAGCCATAGATGTTTGGAGCTGTGGGTAAGGGTCTCTTTACCTTTTTTTTCTGTAATTCATATATTGTTGATGTATTACCTGTTTTTGCTCTGGATGAGCTTTTTACAAAAGTTCTTTTTAAGATCAAAAGGGTAGACACACTTGTTCTGTTGAAGACATTTTTTGACATCTGAGATACACTTTTTTTTGTATTGGGGATTGAACTCAGAGCCTTGTGCACGCTAGGCATGCACTCTGCCACCGAGCTACATCCCCAGCATGAGAGACACTTTTTAAAAAAATACTTTCTCAGTTTTTCAGTTGTCTTTTTTTTTTAGAAAGGATCTCACTATATAGTTCAGGATAGCTTTGAACTCACTCTGTAGCCCATGCTGGCTTTGAACTTGTGGCAATTCTCCTGCTTTAGCCTCCTGAGTGCTGAGATTACAGGCCTGCACCGCCACACCAGCTGTCTTTTTTTTTAAACTTTGTTTGAATTTGTATCCAAGTAATCAATTCAAGTAAAGCCCATAGAGTACAGTCTATTGCAAGTCTTTTAATTAAATATCCCTTTTCCATCTCTTTTTGCATTTGTTTCCTTATGGAAAACTAGGTCATTTGTTCTGTAGACTTCTCACAGTCTGGAATTTGCTTATTGCATCCTTATGGAGCTTTTATTTATTTTTAACTTGGTTCTTTATCCCTTTTATTTTCTATAAATAGTTGGCAAGTTCAAGATTGAGTCTCAAGCACACACTGACCCTATTTTGAGGTGATTTTGAGTAACATTAGTTATATAATTAGTGACCCTGCAAACTGGGGGGTAAAGAATGGTAGGAGCCTATAACCAGAGTAATGAACAGTGTATTTTCTGTGGGTAACTTAAAGTAATCCACTATAAATTAGTGGTTTTGTATTATGACTTTATAGGGACAGTTCTAAACATGCCTGATAAAATGTTCTTCCCTACTGGGGCATATTTACACACTACTTTATAAAAATTTGTCCTTTTTTAGGTACTGGAGATCAAACTCATGACCTCGTGCTTACCAGGCAGGCGCTTGAGCTGTTGAGCTAAATCCCCGGCCCTAAATTTGTCTTTTTTGAAATGATATTAGCTATTGATAATACTGCCCACAATTTGTAATTCATGTGAGGTTGTTCTGTACTGACCACATTCTCATTATACCATTCTTTATTGTAATGCTTAAGTAAAGATAATATTTATGTAGCTAACCCTCAGGTGCGAACTTTATAGAGAAGTTAAAGGTTAACTCTTTCATTTTATTTATTAGTTTTCAAAATAATGACATAGTTTCCTACTATTCTCTAAAAATGACCAAGCAAGGACTTTTTTGTTTCATTATAAACTTGAATTTAAACATAATTGATGTGTTCTAATCCTTTGTT
>RJWT010024617.1:0-16407 GCA_004365215.1 Cuniculus paca | reverse complement strand
GGTGATGTGGCACTCAGATGGGCTGAGCCAGCACCAACCGGAGAAGCACAACCACAGCTTCTGTTCACCCCACTCAGTTTTGTATAGAATACATTCACTGACACCCACTTACATTTTCTACGGGACTGGGTCATGTATATTTCAATTTTAGTAAGCTCATTTCCACACTACAAAACACAAAATGATTCTACTCTCTTGTCTATGACCTAGTCCTTGTTTTCCCTTCTCTGAGGGAGAAATTACAAAAACTCTTTTTATTGTAAATGGGACCTATAGAGATCCATTTTACCACCTCATCATAACTCCAGAAAATACTGCTGCTTAGCATGTCAAAGTCCTAAAACATTGTCCTATATTTCTACAGTCATATTTATTAGTGTTATTTGAATGTTCCTTGAGGATGGAGCCCTGCCTGTTGCTCACTGTTTATAGCTGTACTAAACACCTGAGTCAAAAACCAGGGCAGGCCGACTTCCCTGAGACATCTCTCCAACATTCCTGCCTATCCTCACCAAAAGTAGAATGCCTCATTTTTGACACAGACTACAGATGGACCACCTGCCAGCTGAAGAAAGCTATTTAAAGAATTGACTGCCGTTCAACATTTATCTTTCAGCTCCAGCTCTAGATGGTTTATTGTGCAAAATAAAAGGCTTGGGTATTCAGCTGACAGAGAAAATAGAAGCATCTTTGTTTGTTGACAGCAATAAAATGTGTCTTGTCATAGGTGTTGATATCACATATTAATCACCTCTACTGGGAAACATGGGCACCCTGGTGTGGTATACTATAAATATTGATGTGATCACCTCAAACTGGTGGGGTCCCTGGGAAGCCAAGAGAGATATAGATAAAGGATTTCCATAAAGATGTGTTCAATTGGTTTTCACCTTCCTTTTCCCCCCTCTGATTGGAATCTACACATCTCCAACTAAGTGCTTCCCTATTCAGTCTCTAAAGACTAAAAGAAAATATAAAATTTAAAAAAAATGATTTCAACTATCCTAGGGATAAAGTTGATCCCTCCTACCTTTCAAGCAGAACACCTAATCCTTTTATATAGTTTTAGCTGCAATCTACAGCTTCCCTCAGCAGGTTGCCCATCTGGTACAGTGAAAGAAAGGTAGCCTGTCATCAGCCACTTGTGAGGAAACATACAGACCATTTCAGCTGCAGAGGCAGAATTTTATGCTGTGATGTTATTTTCAGTTCAAGGGACCCTTTCCAGTAATCAAGTTGACAGCCTTAAAGTCACATGCCGATTAGAAAATCATTCTGTTTCTGAAGATGAAGCAAATACTGATGTTTATGATGACAAATTGCCAGTTATCTAGTGACAGATTTGTTGTTTTCTTATTGTTTACTAGTGTTTTCGAACCTCAAAACATTGTCTGAATTTTGACCAGCATAATATATTGTGGAATAGTCTTACAATCATATATTTCATTACTTTTCATCCAATGCATATTTATTGAGCACCTGATTTGTGTTTGTTCTACAAGGCATGTAGGCAGAGATAAACAAGTACAAAAGACAGGTGTGGTCTCTGCTTTCAGTTTATCTTTTGAAAAAAGAACTTCTAAACAAAGAAGAAAAGTAGTCATAAAGACTCTGAAACAGTAAAAACAAGAGGAAACTGGGTAGTTACAGGAGATCGTAGTCAGGAATAGTTTGAAATGCCACTTTTAAAAATGTACCAGAAGATTATAGTTGGAGATTTTTCTAGGTAGCGTGAAAAAATCACACAAAAATTTTATTGTGGGTCTTTTGCCCTAGGCACTTTTTTCCCTTTCATTTTCACAATATCTATTGTACACTTTGGATCTTATTACCCTTTCAGTTTTTATTTTTACAATAGGGAGACAATACTACATTTACATATAAAAGTTTGATTGACCATTTTTTCATGCCTGAATCTTGTAATCTGAACAACTACTTTTAAGATAATAATATGCAATATATTAACTAGTGTTGATTTCCTACTATTTTTTAAAATTCTGTATTATTTTTATCCATTTTTTTGTTTTGTCTTTAAAATAAAAATAAATTATTGTGGGAATGTTTGCCATTTTTGAGGAACAGCCATAAGTCAAGCATGGCTAATATATTTTACTATTTTTAAAAGATATTAAATGGCAAGAAAGGTGAGGCTAATTGAGGATATGTGGAAAAGAATGAAGAAACTGAAGAAACTAAGGAGCAGCAAGTCTTTAGGGGTATTTCACAAAGAAGGAAACCATTTTTATGTCTTGGAAAGTATACTTTTATTTTTGTATTTGTTCTTAGTGTTCGGCATAGAAATTAATAAATGTTGGGTGCTCAGATGTTACAGACAATGCCAGTGAATAAATACATATAAAAAAATCTGCCTTCCCACCTCAGCTGGGAAACCTAGACCAGTCAGATAGCTGTTTGGAATGTCGTGTCCTAATTGGTAGCATTTATAACACACTGCAGCCCTTTAAAGGATAGATGGCTAAAGCAAAGAGAAACATATTAATCACAAAATTGTTTAACTTGCTCTAGATTTTTGTTTTGAAATATTTGGAAATGAACACACTATAAAGACTGCTGATATACTTTAGTAATCAGGCAATCTGACCTCCTTTTGTGATCTCATAAAAATACTTATACCAGAAGAACCAAAATTTTTTTGAAATGTAGAAAAGAACATGTTTTACATTATTGTCTCAGGAAAACATATCTTCAAAAACAGTTTATACTTTTTCTGACTTTGTATGAGGGGAATTTTATTTGGGGAAATTTGGGGGAGTTAGCTATTTTCTTCTGAACCTAGTCTATCATTTTCCTCCAAAATTTATGTATGGTACATAACCATTACATTGTGGAAGGTCTTTTTAGAGACAGTCTGCAAATGAAATTAGGCTTTTCAATGTGGGGAATAATTTAGAGAATTTTCTGTATTCAAGATTTTATAATCAGTACTAAAAAAAGTTCTTACATTTAAATGGAAAATGACAGCTTAAGAAAGACAGGTTGGATCCCCGTGTCTATCTTCTAAAGCTTAAAGTTAAAGAGATCAAATAATTCTAACTGAAGGCCATATTAAAGAGCCTGGCTAATGTGGAAAATGGATTATAGAATCTGATCACAGACTATATGCAGAAATTGGATTTCATAGATGCAACATGAACTGCACAGAGGAATTTATCCAACAGGGAAGGACCTGACAGAACTTAGGGATTTCACTTGGAAAGTTTCAAAATATTGGTATTTCATTTGATTTTAGGTGAGAGATAAATGGGGAAAAACTAAATATTTAATATCAAGGATTTTTTCTTGATATAAGAATTATAATAAATCATTTAAGAACAAACTTTCAAGGACTTTGGAAAAACAGTAAGGCTTTGAAATAATCCTATTCTTTGCAACATTTTCTATTTCTATATGTGACTCATAAGGCAATAAACATTTGTGAATATTTCTAGTATCTGCTGAATTTTGATTGAAAGGGAAAGAAAAGATTTTTATACTTATTCCACCTCTTTTTCTTGGTCCTTTGGACCTTTCCAAAATACAACTATCAGTTGAATCAAATTTTTTATTGACCACTTTCCAGAACTAGGGCCTCTACTTAAAGAAACATGACAAAATGAGTAAGACAAGGGCTCTGTTTCAAGTTTTTAAATCTAGAGATAGGGAAATCCTTCTGTTGCTCATTGGTAATCATTATCTGGAATTTCTTTACATTTAACATGTCCCGGGGTGAATTTGGAACCTCTCTTTTTCTGTAATTTTCACCTTGGTTAATGTCTACATTGAGTCACTTTGTTTCTCAAGCCTGAAATACCAAAGTTATTCTTAAAGCCTATCTTTTTATTCATATCCATTGAACTGCCAAGTTCTTTCATAGTACCTCAGTATGTTTTAAAAGCAAGTTTATATTCTCCTGTTAAGTGTCATCATTCATGTTGTTAAATTAGTTCAATGGATACCTAAATTATTCTTGGACATCTATTCATCAGTATAAAGTTATCAATTGTCAGCTGGGCATGGTGATGCATGCGTGTAATCCCAGCACTTGGGAGGCTGCGGCAGGAGCAGGAGGAGTGCTGGGATTCAAGGTCAGACTGAACTGAACAGTAAAACTCCATCTCAAAAGGAAAATAAGAGTTATTAACTGTCTTTTCTTAAAAGATTTCTCTTTTACTGAGTTTATATTATTATTTTAATGATTATATTACTAAGGTGAAAATTTAAATAAGAATATAAACACTACTTTATTTTATCAAATATTAATCATACTTATGTATTTTGCTCAGGATTTCATTTCCCTCCATTTGTTCTCATAATAACCCTATCAGGTAAATATTATTAGTAATTGCATTTTAAATTTAAGTAAACTAACCATTTGTTTTTTATGATAAAATATATCGCATTTTATGAAAATAAAGTTTGTATATTTTTATAAGTAAACATTTGGATTTTCTAGGCTAAATATAATGGATTGATTAATTAATTAAAAATGAACCAAAGTACAAAATCAAATACCCTTTGTTTACTATTGGGTTGCTTCTGGCAGTTTTTTTATTTAATAGATTGATCATGTATAGAAATACTTGCACAACACTTTATACAATGTTTTATTGAGCTTTCTGTCACATGGAAGTTTTTATTCAACAAATGAACCTTGAGGGATGGTTTCAATGTTTTTTTGCAGATTAGGAATGATGAGGACTTACAGAGTGAAACTTGCATGAGAGGAAGAGGTGAGGTGGGCATGGCCTTGAAGAGGATACTGGCACCTCAGCTCTTTCTTCCTTTTTGCTTTGCTTCCTCAACGCCGAGAGCAGCTTTGCTCTACCACACACTCAGACTGTGATGCTCTTCCTCGCCACAGGCCCAAAGACAACATGACAACAAACCATGGCCTGAAACCCCTAAAACTATGAACCAAAATTAACGTTTCCTCATTTAAATTGATTCTCTCAAGTATTTTTTCACAATGATAGAAAGCTAACACATCCCCTATCAAAAAGTTCTCACCTTTTTTCTACAAGTGGTGGACCGACGCCAGCCATGTATTCCACTGTATGGTCTAGGAGCTAGAGGAAGTCAATCTCTGGAGAAAGAGGAAAGAAAGAGAAGAAACATGGAGAAGTTAAGAGGAAGAGGACTGACAAATACTCCTGATGGTTTTAATATAGGAAATTGTCAACTCTAGTTGAGTACTAAGAAGAAAATGAGCTGTGGATGGCATGAAGTAGGTGGAATGGCTTCCTTCATCCCTATTGGAGATTTCAGAGCTTGTACTCAGCCTGGACTGAAAGGAACAGACCTGCTAATGAGAAAGGGCCAAGAGAGACCCAACTGTGGGCCTGTCTGATCCATTAGCTAATAAACTAATCATCCAGAGATTCCTCTGTGCCCTGGACTCTGTGAGCTCCACTGGTTGGCTCTTCCTCAGCAAGAACTCCCCTTCCTGCCTTATTGCAAGTAACAACTCCCCCTAACCCACAGCTCTGCCCCTGGTGATGGGACTACTGCTCCACTGTTGGCAACCAAGCATGATGGTCTCTAAAGGAGCAGTGTCAGGAGGTGCCACCCCTCATTGTGTGGGGCAGTTGGAGCCTGTGGCTAGAGCTTCAGAAAAATGTGAGGAAAATTAACTTGGGTTTGAGAACCTCAGACAGGCTTGGAAGACGGGGCCCTGTGAATCCAAGGAAGGAGGAGGCTCTGAGGGCAGGGATGACTCAGTGAGCCTTGTTGGGACAGAATTTTCCACTTTCCACCCAAGGACACTTTGCTCAGTGCCAGCAACCTGTACCTGCAGTTGGATTACTGTTCTCTTCCTCTCCATTCCCTCTTGCTGCCCTCTACCCTCCACCTCCAGGTATGTTGTTTCTGGGAAGTCTGTGAGGAGCAGATGATCCATAAGAGGTAAACACTTATTCCCGGAAACCACTGCAGCCAAATGTGACATTTGACCATGACCAGTGACATTTCCCCTTCCCTTCCCTTTCCATCCTGGCCATTGAGCATCACCTCCACAAGGGAAATATGTGATGCTTGCTGCTGACTACAGAGATTGGTTCAGGACAATGAACTTCAAGGAGACATCACTGGAGATTTCTAGGAAGGAAGTTTCCTAGTTCTCTGAGTGACTCTGTTGTCAAAAGGAAGAGGAAACCACATAGGCCAGGAGTCACGAGCAGTGACTGAGATGAGCTAGCTGTGGGATGGAGCAGAACCAGAGGAGGCAGCCAGGAGAGAATGATGTAAACAGGCTCTTTGAGGACAGTGATGAGCTAAGGGAAGCCTGTCCCAGATCAAGATTTTTCAGCAGAAGTAAGTCATTGTATTGCATGTATGGTTTAAATCACTATGAGATGTTGAAACTGAAAGCTGCCTGATACATGGCTTCTCATTGTCTCTCACAATTAAAGATGAATTTGCCAGGCATGCTGGCACATGCCAATAATCCCAGACACTCCAGAGGCTGAGACAGGAGTATCACCATGAGTACGAGGCCAGCCTTTGGTACATAGTGACTTCAAGTATTCTGAACTACATACCAAGACCCTGCCTGTCTCAAAAAAATAAAAAGTGAATTGAAGGAGTTTGTTTTAATATGAACTCAGGGGAACATAGATGTTGTTTCATATTCCCAAATTTTATTGTAGATAAACTAATTTTATTGCTTGTTTGGAATGAAATTTTGTACACTTGCATATTTTGGCATTAGAAGGAGCTTCGAAGCTGAAATAGTCCACTCATAAACTGACAATCAGATTCTTAGGCCAAAATATTCAACATTCACTGTGTTTATAAAATGGCTATATAAAGAAGTTGAATGTATCTACAAAAAAAAAAAAAAGAAAAAGGTGACATGTTACAGGACCTATGGAGACATAGTGACCAGAATTTGTGCTTGAGAGACTCTCTAGACATTTAAATCAGAACATCCAGAAAAACACTGATACCATAATGTTACAAAAGAATGGCAGTTCCTGGAGAAATGCAGTGACTGAATGAAGATTTATATATTTAAGATAACAATACAGTAGTCTTGTTTGTTTGCTAAATTTTTAATGATTATTCTTTCCTTAAAGCCATCAACACAAGTTTTTCTTAGTTCTATAATACTTTTTATATCATTTTCAGACCTCATTCTACCATCATAGCTATTGAAGGAAACGTTCTCATAAAAGTAGTTTAGATTATCATTCATTTTCTTATGGGGAATTTATATTTCAAATCTTGTTTGATTGTGGAATTGTATTAGTGTGCATATCAATTATCCCAAATTGAATGGCTTGGAAAATATACTCTTATTAATTCAGACTTATTCTAGGTTGGAAGTCTGGGCCCAACTTAGTTGGACCCTCTGCATAGGGTATGGTAGGGTATAGTAAAGGTGTTGTTGGGGGAATAATTCATTTAATTTAAAATTATCGCATTAACAAATTAATCACGGATAGATGAATTTACACCGCAGTATGAATAACACATGCTTTATTAAGAAATCAGCTTCTATATAATCAATAAATGGACTAATAAATATGTAAGAATTTCATTTCATAGTAAATGTAGTTACTTGGACATTTCTAACCCTTTTTACTAAGAAATTGTTGAAACTCTTAGTTATGTCAGATCCAGTTACAATTTTCCCAGGTCTAGATAAATACTTTTGTCTTAGTTCTATTTGGTTTGATATCATCTGAAGAAAGTCTTCTGAGTTCAGCCTTGAGAGAGCTAGGTGGAATCATTGCAGATTAGATTCTGTTTTTATTTCTTTTGTGCAGTTTCTTAACTATATGCATTTGATTTTGCTTATTATTTTGCCTAATTTTCTATTTGGCAGGTGTGAAATGCTGGAAAACAAGTTTTTTCTCCTCTACCAAGTTTGGGAAAAAGTGAAAGCTGCCGTAGAGGGTCATTCCTCCACTATTCAGACAGAAATTTCAAGTTAAAGAACTTCTGACTTTTTTGAGGGTGCACTTTTTGTTAAGTGCATGGAAATCAAGGGGCTGCGATATTAATGAAACATTAAACCTGTATTCCCTTCATGCTTTATTATTAAATTATCAGGTTTTTGCTATGTAACCAATTCATTTCAATGCATGTGTATGATAACATCTACAGAGAGTTGATGATTTTTTTCAACAAGAGTCAAATTACATCAATATTCATGAATGCTAAGAAATGAAACATTATGAAAATGAAACTGAGTTCTTGAGTATTGGTACCAGAATTCATTTTTTTATATTTAGTTTTTAAAGTTACCTACAAGTCTCTTTTCCTCCTCTATACAAAGCATCTTTTCTTTTGTCCTAACTTTTCTTGTTTCTATGTCCCAAAACAATTAGATAACATATAGCTTTTTAGATCAGGAATTTCATCTTTATGTATCATTTAGAAGTGTTGTATTAGAAGACAATATTGAAAATAATTCCTCAAAACAGATATTCTAATATCTGTTAAAATATATGTTAATAGGTTTCTTTGAATCATTGATGTTTAAAATTAAAAAGTATTATTTTAATTCTTTTTTTTTGTAAGAGAGAGACCATATGTCTCCATGGTAAGTCAAGTATGGACAATAACAAAGTAACAATTATTGGTCTATAGAATGTCTGTTTCATGAATAGGAGGTGAAGAAAGCAGTTCAATGCCATAATTTTCCTCTTTATAAATAAGTGCTTCACCTCATATGCCATTAAGCTCCTGGAAGAGGAAGACTGAATTCTAAAATGAAGAGAAATAAGAAATACTAATGAGATATAGATTAAAGCTTTAGCTAATTTTATGTTCTTCTGAATTATCATTCTCTAAAATGACTGTATTCCAAATAGAACTTATATGGCATGCTTTTAAATATATAAGATGGACCTTAGGTTAAATATGAAACCATGGATACTGCATAGTATAATTAGTCAATTAATTAATAGTTAATTGAGTTCATTCTGTGAGGTGCATTGAACAAAAGACACAGAAGTCTGATTGAAGCTGTCTTGCAAATGGATAATCTACAGGGAAGATAGAATTCATGAAAAGGCCCACCCAGTCCTGAATTTCTCTGCCTACACTTTGAAAGGACCAGTTATTAGGCTTCTTGTTTGTGTAACATTTTAAAATGTATAATGTGTTCTCATGTATGATATTGCTTAAGATCTCTTAAAACACTGGAAACTGCAGGATTTAGTGAAAATGCATAGTCTGGTTTCTGAGTCCTGTTCTACCTCTTATGTTGCTGATGTATTTAGCAACCCTATGCTTCAGTTTCCTTATTTGTGTAGTGAGAATAATAATTTTTCTAGGGCTGTTTTGAAAGTCAAAGGTAGTGAATATGGTACTTCTCATAGAGTAAATCACCGTATAGTTGGTGCCCAGTAAATATGCTACACTTATTTTCCTCATTTTAAATTAAGGTAACTGAGTCTATTGACTAGTACTAAGTCTTAGGTCTTTTGAATGAATCAAGGCTGTGTTCATTGCATGACACTACTACAGCAATCATGAATGCTTTATTTATCTGAAGATTCACCCTAAGTATTCTCTGCATAATTCGTGCCATGTATTTATTCTGAACGGTAAAAATGACTTACATTGCTTTAACTTCTCTCCTTTTATGATCTATAAGAGTTGTAGTTCTAGTTCATAATACACATTTTCTGGAACACCTAGTTCCAAAGTGTCCATTGTATCTAAATTCAATTGTATATTTCTCCTACTGACCACCATTTTGAGCAAAACTATGACATGTTAAAGCTCAAATGTTCAACTGGAAATATTTGAGATTCTGAAGCTTTAATAGTAAATACAATATTTCCAAGTAATATAAAAGTAGTAAACCAAAGACCTTTCTTATATACCTGTTTCGCTTATAAAAATAAATATACTTTCCTGCAGTCACAGTCATGCATAAACAGCAAAAGGTGTTACCTGTATATAGTATAACCTGGAGGTCATTTATCTCAATTCCTGCCATTACAAATAATAGAAGTGAGACTCAAAAAACTGAGAGTGAAAGAAGTCTAAGACTGTACAATTTTCACTAAATCAAATCATAATCACATCTCTAATTTCTTTTTCACAATGTGATATATACTGCATACTTGTCTTTGACAAAAATTATTCGATCTACAAGAATTTCCCTAGAAATCAAATTATGTGAGGATTACGATTCTGAGATATTGAGAGTCCAAAGTCAACTCATCGATCTGTATGGAGTCACAATAAATACAACGAATATACAATTACAAAATCATCGGAAAATGTTAATTCTTTAATTTTAATTATGTGTAGAAAATAACATTTATTTTCCTTTTCGTGTATGTAGATGATACCAGAACCTTTTTTAATTATACTTCTTTTTATAATTCCAGACATTGATTTAGTTTTTTAACTTGAGACAGAAAATAGCTTTAATTTAGCACCTTGCTGCCTCCTACTAGGACCTCCCAAATGGCAGAATTACATAGAACTTGAAAAAAAGTTATAGCTTACATAAGTGTCATACTATAATCTGCCTATAGAATCAAATAGTTTGTCATTGCTTCACATTTGCTACAAACAAAAGAAAGTCAGTGGCTGAGTTATTTCAAGAGATATTTAGCACAATTCTAGAAAATGGAAGACAATTTAAATGCAAATACAAATCACAACTTCTTTACTCTGGATTTTTTCAATCATTTGCCTCCTTGTAATTCTTTGGTGTAATATTTTCCTTCTGCATTTCTTTTCAAAATTGCTAGAATGTGAAAAATGAAGAAATCAGTTTGATATTGTAACATAGACTAGAACAGAAAACATAGACTAGAAACATGGATTAATATGAAAGACTTGCTTTAGAATTCATTCCTTAATTACCCACAAGCAAATTATTGAAATGAGCTATATTTAATAAGTATATTAGTGCTTCTATTAGATAATTCAATATTATAATTGTGTTATAATTTTTCTTCTTCAAGTCTTGGGTTTTCAGTCTATAAAATGGAGTTAATGAAAAATCCTTATTTCTCTGACTTTTTAGAGAAAAACCTCAGACCAAACCAAAAAACACTATGTACTTGAAAACATTTTGCATTTTTTAAAATACATTTGGCACATAGTCTACTAAGGGTGGAACTTGATGATTTTGGAACTTAAGGATATTTTTATCTAGTTTCATTTCCAGCTCTCAGCTTTTGCAGCATATCCAATAAATACTTAATACTTCTTAAAGAGTCAGTTCATTTATTCTAGGACGATGAAATTTCTTTCTCTCCTTCTATCTCCTGTAGCATGTTAATTATGACACCAATTATTATTCACCTTTGAATCTTTCTGCAAGTGCCTAACTCAATGCCTAGCATTCACTTAGTAAAACACACATTGTTTCCCAATCAAGAAAGACTTCTCCGTAGCTATAATTGTATATCACACTTTAAAGAGCTTTTGAAAAATCTTACTCCTAAAAAAATGTCAGGAAGGTCATCTTAGCCTCATTTGCAACCACTAATTTTCATTATTTTTCAAAAAATGAATAGAAGCAGCAAATATCACTGAACAGGTATAAATGAGCTCCTTCTTGCCAATGCCCCACCACCATCACCCACCGTTACTCCTGAAAGTCTAAATTGGAATCAGAATCTTAGTTTTCCCTGTATGTTGATTAAGTTTTAAAATGAATACAAGTTGGATTTATGAAACTAGGTAATTCATTTCTTTAAACTTATTTACCCAGATCTACTAAGTGACAATCGTTGCCATTTATTTACCTGTGCCACTGTGGACACCACTGAGATAATTTTCATGGAGTATTTTGAGGCTATTGAGAGAGATATAACCCAAATACATATTGCTGTGTTTGCTCCCTGAATCTCAGTGCATATCAAAAGTTAATATTTATTTAGTGTTGCAGTCTATGGAATGATATCTTAAACTGGCAGAATAGTTATCAACTTCCCATGCTCTTTTATTGAAGGAAGAGGAAATCATCTAGTTCATTGGAATATTGACTTATCCTCAATAATGTACAAAAATCCAAGGTACTCTCTCTTAAAGCATAATAGGAAAAACACACACAAAAAAAGATAAATTCACTCTAGGCAGAAGTTTCGAAGGGTTGTTTCCTGGCAATGGCACTTTTTTGTCAGAACTCTTATGTTCCTTGCTATATTGTTTATCTGGAGCACCTAACCATTTTTCTTTGGGATATAAGGGAAAGCTGCATGTGTAATTTGTTATAAATTAGGATAAAATAGGAAATACACATGGTGCTGCTGTCACCATTCCTGTTGGCTTAATTATGATATTGGCATGTAGAAGTATCAGTGTCTCTCAGTTTTCTGTCAACACGCCTCAATATGATTACCTCCTTAACTCTCCTATGATAGCAAGAAGTCTAACATTCTAAACAACTTCTGAGTATGATTCTTCATGACTAAAAAAAATTACCAAAAATTGTGCCTACATTAAAAATTTCGAACATCTTATTCTGACACCCCAAACCCTCCACAATATGGCTATCATCTTTTTTCTTAGGTATAATCTCTCAGTTCTTATATAAATTATTACTGAATACAAATTATTTTTTCTCAATGTTTATTTAACCTGTTTAATTTTTATTTTATACATTTTTGCTATTTCCCATCTTTCACTTTTCTGGCTGCCCATACTCTCCAGATGTGTTTAAATTTTATCTTCTTTATGTACCTTGGGGAGAAGTGGCACTAGGGACTTTGAGAGTTCAGTGTTACCTTTAGTGTAACCACTGTTGCTGGTATTGCTGTTGTTTTTAAACATGCTTCCGTTTCTCACAGTATTCCAGAGGACAGATACCAATTAACCATTCTCCTTATAGGACCACTTACCTAGCATGTGCTTGAATATTTATTTACCCAAAGATACCTGACAGCTTAGAAGAGGAGAGGTTTATTTTGACTCAGAGATTCAGAGGTCCCAGTCCATGCATGGTTGGCAGGGCTACAAAGGAAAAAGGGCATTGTGGAAGAGCCTGGTAGAGGAAAATTGCTCATATGCCCTTCCAAGTCACATCCCCAGAGATCTACCTCCAGCCAGGTCTCTTGACCTAGGAGCAAATTCAGTTACTGATCACATTAGTGAATAAATCCACTGATGAGTATAGTCTAAGAGAAACAAAAGAACAATAAAGGAACAAAAACTAATGAGCCAGTGTCACTGAAAATTGTTGAAGGAAAAAACTAAAACAAATAGCAAAACCCAATGAAACACTGAAATAAAGATGACATGCCATGATGTTTTATCATAAAACACAAGAGTCAAGGTTAGTGAAATATTAAGAGAATAAGTTTATGTGTAAATATATTAAATATAAAATCTCTTTAAAATTAATACTGTTTACCTATGATCAAGATGGGGCCTGGGCATGGCAGTGAGCAGATAGATTGAATTTTGAAGGATATAAGAATTTCCATAAAAATTTTGATCTTTTAGATTTTAAGCAAGGTAATGGACTACTCTCTAATATTCATTCTATGATATACACATAAAATATTTTGTGTATATCAATATTACATACTACTAATTTTACAGGAAACATTTTGTTATTCCCTGACAAGACAGCAAATGAATTGCAAGAGAAAATACAAAGTAGTAGTATTTTCATCTTTTCTCAGTTATGGATGTAATTTTATGATGTGGGCTGTCTATTGAAAATAACACAGGCTGCTATTTTCATAGGAATGCTGTGAATTGGACTGTGTATTTGGTTGTGTTTTGATTTCTTCTTGCTATATAATACTTTTAAGAAAATGCCACCACAAGCAGAAAAACTTGTATTACCTCAAAGTCTCTGAAATTCTTCACCTTTTATAATTAAAAGTATTTATTGATTTTCAATAGCTTGTTGGGGGTAACTATTAGATAGCTGTGAGCTAGTCTGTTAAGATTGACCTTTCCTTTCTTCTTAGCTATCACTGAGTTGAGAACCTGTGGGTTATTAATTATTAGCAAAGATTTTACATTTTATCAAGGTCATCCTGTTCTCAAAAGCCTTTTTTCAGGAAACCTATTGTTCTCTTATTAGAACTGTAACATCAGTCCGATTCAGTAGGTTTTCTGAACATCTGTGAAGTATTTTATCTTAATAACCAACTGTGGTATTTTGAGAGCTGATGCTGTTAAGTGTGACATTTGAGGTTAATTCTCTTCTACTTCAATAAGTGATTTTTAAAGTATGAATTGGCAAAGTGGTTTCATTTAAGCTGTACCAACCAAAGAAGAAAAATTAGCAATCTTCTAACTAATTCAATGTACATTGACCATATATAAAATGAAATGGAACTTTCTTACCTTGTAAAAATTCAGTTTTGCATAATTCTGGGTGTTTCCAAACAGTTGTTACTTGCAATCACTCTGAATAATACATAAAGTAGAGTTTATGTAGATCTCTCTCTCTCTCTCTCTCTCTCTCTTGAATATGGAAAAGCAAAGTTACAACATCGAATGTATATGTTACATACATTATAGGAATCTTCTCTTTATCTTATACATTACTTTAAAAAAGTGTGCCAGTGGTGCTAAAAACTTATCTTGGTTTTCAATTTCATCCTTGTAGAGACTGTTCAAACTATGATAGAACTATAGTGTAAGGAAGATTTGCCCTTGTAATCAGTATACTATACCCACAACTGGCCATTTGGAATAGTGTAAAATTAATCTGCATTGAAAAGATTAGCTGTTGTTTTGTGATTTTAATGGAAAATTGTCACATAAATTTTGCTTGTATTTTACCTACACACAAAAATTGTAAAAGACCAGGGAAAAACAAACAAAACCTGTCACTCCAAATCACAGATGAAGACCAGAGGGAGGGAAGAAGAGAACAAACACAAAAAGCAAAAACAAACTCCCCTAATCCATATCCCTACTAGTGTAGAAGGAAATAATCTTTTTTCTAGGCAAACAAAGAATCTATACTTATTACAATGGGTCATTTGTACAAGGGAGATATGAAAATCAGCACAAACATGAAAGAATTCTAAGCACTGCCACCAGGAACACACAAATAAGAATCACAGTAATTTCACACCTACTGAAATTACTACAATAAAGAAGTTAGAAAATCAAAACTTTTGGTAAGGATGTAGAGAAACTAGACCTTTATACATTATTGATAGAGATATGGAATGATATTGATATTTTGAAAAATGTTTAGGCAATTCTTCAAAATGTGAAATGTGAGTTAACTCTGTATCAACTCCATTCTTTATATAATCAAAAGAATTGGAAAAATACAGTTTTTATTTACAGAAATATTCATACCAGCATTATTCATAACAGTCAAAAACAAAACAATTTAAATTTTCATCAGTTGATGAACAAGTTGGTATTTTAGATTAAGATAATTCTTTGATTCCCAGTATAAATAAAGGTATCAATATATACCATCCTCACTTAGCTTTATGTTAGAAAGATTACACCATCCACTATTTACTCTTTCCCACACAGGCTATTCTAGTTCTATTTTATTTTACTCATTTTATTTTGACAAGCAATGCTCAGGAAAAAAATAACATGACTCATGCATATCCTGTGTGTGGTAATACTTATTACAAAAGCAATCTTTCTGTCGATATTAAAATACTTATTAAAAAACTCCTAGAGTAAAAGCAAGGTGTTTGTACCTAATAAGACATGCAGGCATGTCAGATTTCTTGCAACTTCATTTTTCAAGTCTAGGGAAAATAAACTCATAATGGCGACATGTGGAATACGAGAATTGCTATCTTGATTTCGCACCCTTGTGACAGCAGAGAATTTTATAGCAATTTTTTCTTATGACAAGAAAATCTTTTTTGATGGGGTTGTCAAAGAGTTGGCACACAAAGGAAAAAAACATGACAACAGGGCAAAAATGGATTCTTCAAGAACTTAAATAAACCAATATGGCTAGCATGCCAAGAATTGAGTAGACCATCCATCATGTTATATTGAAGAGTGGTATGAGTAAGACCAGGCAGAACCAGCAAGCTCATGCCAAGAATTTTGGTCTTCACTCCAAACTCAATAGGAAGCCAACAAGTTGTAATATTGAGGTGGTGGTGTGATAGATTTTCATTTTTTAAAGATAACTCTGTTTATAGTTTGAAAACTTACTGGAGTGGTGAAGGAGTGACAGAGGGAACTGTTAAAAACACTTGTAGACATTAGAAGTGATTGCGGTACTTTTCATGAGGGTGATAGTTGTATAAGAAGAAGGAAGACAGACGGGATATCTTCTGGAGAAAGAGCCACTTGGACAGACTATTGGATTGGACTTGAAAGGAAAAAAATAACTCCAGAATGCTTTATGGATTTCCATCTTGTGTAACTATGTGGAAAGTGGCGCTTCACTGAGGTAAAGAACACTGGAAAAAAGAGAAACATTTTGGATTTGTTGAATTAAGTTATTCTAAAAGAAATATTTCTCAGGGCTTT
>RJWT010024616.1:0-16419 GCA_004365215.1 Cuniculus paca | reverse complement strand
CTGTGTACCTTCCCCCTCTATTCTATGTCTGTCCCACTTGACGATACCCCTCTGCCACTGTTCCTGTAACCATGGTCATTTTTAATTTCTTTCTAAAATGTCCTTCAGTATTCTTTGTAGTGTTGGTTTGGCAAGTCATAGATTCCTTCAGTTGTTGTTTGTCATGGAAGTATCTTGTTTCTCCATTAATTTTGAAAGCTAGTTTTGCAGGGTACATCAATCTGGGTTGGAAGTTGTTTTCTTTCAGGACTTTCAATATTTCACTCCAAGTTCTTCTTGACTTGATGGTTTGTGTTGAGAAGTCTGTTGTGATTCTGATGGGTTTTCCTTTATAGATGATCTGTTTCTTTTCTCGAACAGCTTTTAATATTCTGTTCTTGTGTTGAATTTCTGGGATCTTGATTATCATATGTCTGGGTGTAGATTTACTTTGTTTATGGCTGACTGGAGTTCTTTATGCCTGATTATGTGAATAGCACATCTTTCTCCCATGGTTGAGAAGTTTTCTGTTAGTACTTCTGTAAATAGAATTTTAATGGCCTTTGTGTTGAACCCTGCTTCTTCATTGATACCTATCACTCTTAAATTATTTTGCTTCCCATCATCTTTTAGTCATTCAATTGTTATATCCTGGTTCCTCATTTTTAAGAGGTTTTTCCTTTCCCGATCACAAGCTGCACACCTGGCTTCAAGGTCTGAAAGTCTACCTTTGGTTTCTTTCAAGCGATTTTGCCAGCTTTCAATGGAGATTTTAATTTCATGGATATCTCTTTGACTCTGTTTCATGCATTCAAAATCTGTCTTCTATTGTTTATTCATGGTTTCCCTCATTTTCCTTTGCTCCTCTATTTTTTATCTATGTCTCCTTAGCAATTTTTTTATTATGTTTTTCATTTCTTCTTTTACCTGAGATAGTATTTCTGTTCTAATTTCTTTTATAGCCTCATGGAGTTGTTTCTTTACTTCAGTTGCCATCACTGCAGAAACTTCAGGTGTGCAACTCTCAATCTCTTCCATGTTTTCATCTCCTGAACTTGCTCTGCTTGGGTTGGAGTCCAGGGACTGCCTTTGGCTGCTTCATCTTGACATTTTCCTGGGTTCTTCCAAACAAGCAGGTAGTGGGGTTCTAGGCACTTCCTGTGTTGGCTACAATTTCTCTGGAGTGTGACTGTTTGGCTTTCCTGGCCAGTGCTGGCCACAGGTATCCAATGGTGCCCACTGGATGCTCTGGTGCAGGGCCTGCTTCTGTTTTTCCCAGCCCTTGCTGGTTACCTGGGACAGGAGCATCCCGAGGGCTGCTGGAGTGTGCATGGATCAGGGCCTGCCCTGCCTTCCCTCTGAGCTGGTTACCAGTGAGCAGTGTCTCCCTTTGTCTGCTGGAATACATGTGGAGCACGGCCTGCCTCTGCCTTAACTCTGAGCTGGTTACCAGAGAGCCCCTATGGGTCATTTCTAAGAGACCATTTCTCACTTGTGATATTTTCTTCTAGTGGATTTCTCAGTTGCTGTAAATCACAATGAGAAGTGCCTTTTTAAGTCAACATATGCACAACATTCCCAATAGGAAAATAAAGATTAAAAATCTAACTTCCTGTCTTGGTTACTTTTCTCTCATTGTTGAGATAAAATACTGAATACATAAATTGAAGCAAGGAAAGGTTTATTTCTTACAGTTTGTTGGAGGTTTCAGTCCATATTCAGCTGGCTCCAAGGCAGGGTGGCGTGCCTGAAGGGCAGCTGTTCATGGTGGTTGCAAGTGGCAAAAGCAAACAGGACAAAAGTAGAGCAAAGGTGGGAAAAAAATGCCTTCTTCCCTCCCTTATGTTGTATTCCAACTCCACCCCTGGGCAGGTGCAGTACTCACACTGATAATCCCAGTGTTAATCCCAGTGCTTGACAATAAGCCCAATCACAAATGCTAGATTCAGCAGCCTCCATGACTGCATGAAGCTTGGGGGGCCACCTAGACACAAATCATAACACTTCCAAATAACAATTTGTGAAGTTTCAAAATGATTAGATATAACATGGATGAGGGTTTTGCAGAGCTGACACTTTCAGATTCTACTAATGGACTATATATTGCAAAAGATTTCTTAAGATATAATAAAACAATGCATTGAGATTCCTAAAAAGACTCATGCTTTTTTGTTTCAGCAAATCAGCTTTTAGAGATTCATTCTAAATAAATAATGAGAATCAGCAAAAGGTTTATCTATATGCATATTTACCACAGAATTTTGAATACATTGAAAGATTTAATGTAGTTGAATGCATAGCTGTAGACTAGAAAACAAATAACTACAAAACTATACCAGGTAGCATGTCTCGCCATTAAATATTGTGCTCTGTGAGCCCATTCAATGAAAAAGAAAAGAAAATATTCTTAATGTAGTCAATAAAAATATTAAAGGAACAGAATGATAGTAAGATGTGTTATCAACTTGGAACTTAAATTTTTGCTCATAAAAATCATTCAAATAATGTAATTTATGGAAGTGGCTCCTAAGAGAGAGAAATATGAATGAGGAAAAGGAAAATTCTTCAATTTTAGTTTTCTCCTTTCTTAAATCTTCTAGAGCAAATGTATTTTCTCTAGTTTCTCGTATCCCATGAAAAAGAAGATTATTACATAAAAGAAAGACATTCTCAATGCATTAAGGGACAGGAAATGTTTCATATTGTATTATTTTGTGCAGCTTTAATTAGTGATCACCCAACTAGGTTGGGGAAGGTGTACATGTTCATGAAATGCACCACCACACAATGGTTCACAGAACCAAAGTGTAGGAGGAGCCTCTCCCTCCCTGTGGAGGTTCACACAACAGGAACTCTTCACCAGAAACTAAAGATTCACTAATGTTCTAGACCAAAGTCATCACCATGACACCAGCAATTATGCTACTGCAATTATTAAACTATTTATTTTTATCATAAAGGAAAAAAAGTTGGTCTTAAGCACAAGATATCAAGACAAGAAATGATCTGGTAAGATCCAAAACTCTAATCAGAACTCAAACTTTTGAGGAAAGTTTGGCACAAAGAGGAACTAGTCAATGTCTGGAAATACTTCCAGAAATGTCACTTTTGTTCAGTACCCTTTGATTCTTTTCTCTATTTGACATCTAAAAATATCAGACCCCATGATGGATTCAGTTAACCATAGTATGCATTTAATATGTGATTTAATTGAATTTGTAATGCAGTAGGACTGCTATTATTCTGACAGAGGGAAAAGTTCAAATTTACTGAGATTGATATATGCATAGGGATATTCTTTAAAGAATAATTCAGGATTCCCTTTTCAAGTCTGACTTCAAAGCTCCACTCCTAGATAAACCAAGGCAGAGTGTAATTACAACTAATTAAATTCAAACAAAAGCAAAATTGCTTAAGTATATTCATCACTCAGTTTGAATTTTATTATTGAATTCATTTCTCTCTAATTTCAATGAACATTATTTTGCTAGTAGAGGACACATCTTATGAGAGGAGAAAGAGGATTATGCCATTAAAGATCTCCAGTACTTCTGAAAGTTAAAATAAGATGGGCAATAAAAAGTACAGCTATAACTAACAACAAACATACTTTTACATTTATAAATTAGTCTTCATTTATGAAGATCACAAAGAATGGTATTTTGCATGCTGTACTTACATCTTTTATATATTTTAAGCAATGCTGTGAGAGAGATACCATAAACATAGGATATACAAAAATACGATCATTGATAAGTTTTATAAACTTTTATTAGTATATGTTTGCAGTGTATAATGATTGCCTTCATTGTAGGGAATTAGTACATGTGAGTAACATATTTCAATTTTTTTTTTCAGTTTTCACTCCATCAGTCTTTTGTTTAGAAGATAAATAAATAAATCTAATACAGGTTCATTGATTTTAATAGTGAATTGCAAACTGCAGTTTGAGTCAATCATCATTACCAAAAATGAATTTTTTAAAGCACTTCTATTGATTAGGAAGTCAAAAATATTTTTAATTATTTCTGGGAAGGGAAAATTCATCAACATCAGAATATAGCTACAGAATCGAAAAAAGCTTATGTTAAGGGCTTGCTATTTAATTTGTTGTGTATGTATATATTTTTAGGTAACCTAAATTTTAGAATGAAGATGTGTCACTCTTTTCTAAAGTGTAAAAAAGACTTTGTATTACAGCTATACAAGCACACTCATATTTATATCAGCACAACTAATAATAAGTCATGGAAGTAGTCTGTATGTTCATAAACAGATCAAAAGGTTTTAAAAAATGTGATATTTAAATAGAATTGAATATTTCCCTGGTATAAAAAAGGATAAATTTGAGTTGTTGGTAAAAAAATGGATATGTCTTGAGGCCATAATTCTAAGTGAAATAGATCAGACACACAAGCTAAAATATTGCTTTGTTTTTCTTAAGTGACAACCCCAAAGTAAAAAATAAATTAAAGAGTAAAGTAAAAGACAGATAATAGGAAACAGAGAGATTGATCTCTTGCAAAATGAAAGAGGACTATTAGATAGAAGGAAGGGTTTAGTAAATAAAAAGATTAAGATATGGTATCTACGTGTACTAACTCTCCACGATGAATGTAGTCATTATGTGTTTAAAACATGTACTAATAAAAAATTTTAAAAAAGATAAAATAAAGTGAAGCAATATTCAATTAACAGGAAAAATAGATTTTTGTCCAGAGACAGCTAAACATTATGAAGTGTCCTTGTGAAACAAAGTTATGGAAAACTGAGTGACAGAACTAGGCAAGTAATGTGAATTAAAACAACATCCTGTAGCAATTCTATTTGCATTAGCAAAATTAGGAGAACAAAACCTTAAAAGAGATGAATTGTTTGTTTGGCTTCTATATATTGTTGAGCAAGCCATGCAATTGGTGCAGTGCAAGAGTTTTTTAATAACATATTTTGTAAAATGAGACATTTTAGACTGTGATATTTTAAGGACAAACTGTAAACATGATTGATAAGACCTCCAGAAAATATTAGATGTCCAAATGCAGTCATGTGAGACAAGTAAGAGGGTAATGTGCTTTCTCAATTCTTTCTAGTGTTAGTCTTTAAAAAAAATCATTCTTATCCCAATTCTTGACAGTGTTATTCTTTATCACATGCCATTGTGGCATTTCTCTTCTTAGGATATATTAATTTTAGTAGAGTAAGGCAGAAAACTTAAAACGCTCTTGGCTATTTGTTTGTCATAGATTCATAAACACAAGTTTTTAGTTGCATCTATTCCCCTGTCATGTAAGAATAATAAAGTCCAGGAAAGATAATCAATTTCCACAAAGTCACCAAGCATGCACAGGGAAAATATTGGCTTTCCATGTAGGTCTAACTTATGGAAATTCCTGAAAAAATATTGTCAAAATTTCCTCTGTGACAAAAGAAGTTGTTTTAGATTTAATTGTTTAAAATATCTTGATATGGGTAATTATCTGAAATTACTTAGATAGATCTAATACCATAACAAAAGTCCTTACCAAGAGAGGCAAGGAAATCACAGTTAGGAATGTGATTACAGAAACAAAATACAGAAGCTGAAAAAAGACAAAAAAATGTATTCCTTTCTTCATCACCTGTAGGAATTCATCTTTGACTTGAAATAATAAATTTTTTAAGCTACTAAATATTTATCCCACCCATAATAAGAAACTCATGCAAACAACAGTGAAATTGCATAAGTCTAAAAGAGGTAGGACTTGACTCCCAGACAAGTATTGATTCTATTACTACAATGCATATTCTAGTATATACCAATCACTCTCATAATTAAAGTTCTTACTATATGTATCTATTGTAAATCAGCTCACGTATATGGGACCTTTGATATATGAAAATTCTTGAGTAGTGCTGGACAAGAATAAGTATGAATAAGGTACATATGAATAATCCAATCGGAAATGAAGCCATTTAATGTAACAACATATAAAATTCTCTTCTTTTTTTTGGTACCAGAGAATGAATCAAGAGTCTTCACACTGAGCTAGACCCCTAGCTAATTTTTATAATATTATTCTTCTTTTAATTTAGAGTCCTCAGTTTTGTGACATTTTAAAAAATATATTTGATCTGTCCAGCTCTGGCCATACTACAAATGACTATATGTTATTTCTATAAACTTTACATAATGCCTGAACCATATGAAATAGCTTATTATCCAAGAATTTTGGACATATAAACAAGATACATTATGGTAGCCACCGCTGATTTCCTGTTTTCTTGTTTTGAAGTCCTGAGTTGCTTGCATTGTTCTATTCTGATTTGCTTTGTTCTGTTCTGTTTTATTTAGTTTCATTCTCTTTAAAATAAAAAAAGAAAAAACACAACAAAAAAAGAATTTTGGACATACAGAAATGGTAGCTCCATCTGATTCAGTCTCACATATTCCTACAGTGCACTGTACCATATACTGCTCATTTATACTTTCAGTGAAGGGTTTGTTGCTGCAGTTCCTGGCATGATGCAGGTAACTGACTCTTACCCCATTGTCCCAAAGTTGCAGTCCCTACATCCGATAACTGACACAGGAATACAATGTCTCAGTTCTGTTATTCTAACTGAGCTCTACCCTAAAAAGATGTATCAGCTTCAGAAATTTCTATGAATTAGACAGATTCTATGGTGAGGCCTGCTGAGAGAATGACTTCTTTCTCTTCTTGGAACTACTTCATTTTCCACTTTCCACAAGATCATGCTAAAGACACTCTTGGATAAATATCTTGCAATTTTATCTCCCAGAGATCTCTACCTGCAACAGTTTCATTAAATTTAATAATATATATATAAAATTCTATACCGTAGAAAAAAAACCAGAATTGTTTCTTGGAAATGTAATGATGCCACAGGACAGCTAGGAAATTATTATCAGAAGTCCACCCACATTGGTCAAAGTTGGTACAACATGCCCATGTGGCATTTATTACAAGAATGGCATTTAATTAATCACATATTAAAGGTATCACTTGTGTTAATATTGGCTATGATTTATGAAGTAGAAAAAAAATCAAGGTCTTCCAATAGTTCCACATTTTTCTTTCTATATCTCAGTTTCTTTTTCTGTACAGAATGGATAATAACTGTAGGTAACAACTCATGCCTTATGATGTTATAAAGGTGATGTGAATAAATGCTTGTACACTTGCAAACAGTGCTTGGTACTTGGTGCCACTCAACCAGTGTGAGGCATGAGTGGCTGTTTTCTAGTAAATTGTTCTGAAGGTTCCTCTTCTATTGTCTCTCCCCTGACTCTTTTGTTTTCAATCTACAAATATTCTTAGCCTCCTAAATAAACGATGAAGCAAACAGGCAGAATACTGATGCTGTCCTTTGTTTTTCTTTTCTCTTTTTAGTTACCCACTTTCTCCTTTTCATCATTTACAAAAGTAACTGCTTTACTTCCTCATGCTCTATTTGGTATTCAAATTCAAACAAAACAGACTCCAACTCTAGGAGAATGATACATTTATCTATACAACAGATAGAGATTATATATATATATATATATATATATATATATATATGGAGAGAGAGAGAGAGAGAGACAGAGAGAGACAGAGAGATGATATAGACAGAGATGTAGGTTTAGGTATCATTGTCAATTTAGGTATAAACATAGATAATAAACCTTGTCCCTTTTCCACATTTCAATGATTTGGTTGACCGGAGAAATAGCCTATAGAGTGATAAAATCCCACTGAGATCTTATTGATTTCTGAGATTCCTTCAAGTGTCTTTTTTTTGTCCTCCATCTAAAATACTTGGAATGTTTTTAATGGTGTTGATTTTTCCATTAGCCATATTTCTTTTGTTCCCGATTTTATATGCATTTCCAACATACATTCCTATCAACATGTTGGTCTTCTGAGCTGCCACCAGAATAGTCAATCAGTCTCTGCTTACAACATTCTGAAGATTTGGTAACTCACATCCCCAAACCTTTCCAAACTCCTGCAAAACAGTTCAATGTGCCCCTGAACCACATGATCAGGTATAGTCTCAGCAGGAACTTCCCTTCTCTTGTACCAATTTTCTAAGTTGGTAAGCTTTCCCACAGCTGGGACAAAATTCCTGACAAAGTCAACATAGAAGAGAAAAATTTTATTTCTATTCATGCTTTTCAGAGTTTTCAGTGTGGCTGCAAGGTGAACACATCATTTTAGAAGGACAAGGAAGAGTAAAAATATATATGTCATAGCAGCCAGTGAGTATAGAGGTAAGAAAATATCCCAGAGAGGAAAGGGCTTGGACCAGATAGACTCTCCAGAATAACACCCCCATGACCCTTCCAGACACACCCAGAAGTATGACTTCATTTAAAGATCTAGGCATCTCTAAATCTAGCCAAATTGATAATATGGATCAACCATCACAGAATATGGAAGGAATTTGGGCCATGAGCATCCCACCTTCAAAAATGAACTAATGAAAACTATAAGAAGGCTTAAGAGTATATGTTCCATCAATTTTGGTATGCTAATATAAAATGATCTTAACTAATGAATGAGATAAAGTCTCCGGATTTCACTTAAAGATCAAATATTACTCTTAAATTAGATCAACTGGCTTAAGGGTTCTACAGTCTACTTTTCACGTCTCTCTCATAGCATGGGGTAGTGGTAGTGGACTTATAAAATTAGCATAACTTAAATTGAAAATTAAAATTCAATGGCTTTAATGTTACATGACTGCAGGCACATGGAAACAGAGACACTCAAGTATCTGTTTATTTTTCATAGTCTGTTCTCTTGATCAAGAATATTCCTATTTCCATTGTCCAAATGTACAAATTTGTCCTGTCCTTTAAGTCAAAAGTCAAGTGTCAAACTTTTCTGTGAGACATCCTTTAATTCTCTCCCTTGGATTTCCTCAATTTACATATACTTCTATTTAAAAATTATAGAACTGAACTAAGCTCCCTTATCTGAATTAACTCTTTTGGGAAAGATTTTTTTTTAAAAAAAGATCGTTGTCACATTATTATAAAAAAGGTTCCTTGTGTAGCATGTTATATATATTTTGGAAACACAACTAATTTGTGATACTCTAACTGGTTTATAAAACAGAATAATCATGTAAAGTGCTAAATTAAGAATCCAGTTTATTTAGTATAACAGTATACAGAAGATCACAAGGTAGAGTATTATTAATAGCTATGTGTGTGATACATTTAATAAACACTTGCATAGTTTAAAGGAAAGAGAAATTGGTATGGCCCAGGGTGGTTTAATAAATTATAAATAGGATAATGAAGTAAATTTGAACTTGAAATACCTGCAGTTAGTCCAAACTCATCCAGTATCTATTTACTGATTAAGTCACACAGTTGTCTTTATTAAATTCTTTGTATCTTAGTTAAATGTTTGTAAACAACTTGCTTTGTCCTACTGCAAAAGTGTCCTGCATTATGGCATTTTGGTAGTGAAATCTGTACTAATCATAACTATTGTTTTGTGAGAATTGACAATTTTATTTATTTAATGACTTATTCACAGTTTATCTTTAATTCATGTATTAATAATGTATTGTTCTGTATCCTCTATGTTTAATGTATTCTGCTAAGCCATAGAGATGATTAAGATAGCTACAGTTCTCACTCAAAAATTTATAATCTCATTTATTGAGACATGCATATAAACAAATACTGAAATAATTTATTATAGATAAATTACTAGACTATATGTAGGCAATTATTGGGCATATCAAAGTTATTCCAGTTGTGAGGTAAAAGGAGAATATGCTTAGACTGAGTCTTAAAAGATGCATATATGTTTACCCAATATAAAGACAGAAAGAAAAATGCAATGAGAGGGGAAAACAACCAGCACAGAAGTGTAGGAAAGGTTGAGTAATGAAAATTGATGGGGTTGCATCACAGGTCCAACTGGCATGGGCGTAGGTATTACATGGTGCTTTGGTTTGAATGTATCTTCTATCCATAGTTTATGTTGAGATTTAATCTTCATTGTGATAATTCAAGAAGGGGGAACTTTTTGGAAATGTATTAAATCATGTAGGTTCTACTCTCATGAGTGAATCAGTGTCTTATGAAAAGGCTGGAAGAAACTGATGTAGGTTCTTTCTGCTCTTCTTCCTCTAGATGGCACCACCTTTGAGTAACAGGCCCTCACATAGTAATCCTGCTGCCTTGTTGAGGGCCTTCCAGTTTTCAGAACAGTGACACATAAATTTCTGTTCTCTATAAATTTCCAGGTCTCATGTATTTTGTTACAGTAACACAAAGAAACTAAGAAACATGGAAAGAAGTGGGCATTACAGGACCAGTGAATCACTTTTCTGTTAGTCTGTTGCTCTGTTGAGAATAGTTTGCTTCTATTTCAATTTGTTTTCATTTTTTAGTAAATGCACTATAGTTGCAAGTTCTATATGCTTGTATATTTTTGCTACCCCTCTGTTCCACTGGGTCTCACAGAGGTGCATTATCTTCCATGAAATATACTTTTGTTTTTCATTCTCTGGTTAGATATTACTATTTCATAATTCCTCCCCTGTGGCATAGTGTTTATGTCTGCAAAGGTAATATACGTTAAGCTATTTGAAAATAATATCTCTTTTCCACCATAATCCTTTGTTCTTTTTCCTGCCTGTTCATTTTATTTTTATTTAACTCATATTCAGTTTTTTTCACACTGATAAGTACTATTTTAAGGGCACTGTTTTCATTTATTCAGGTAATTGCTACAGTGACCCAACAAGGTAAATCCAATTATTATATATTTTTTGTGAGATATGGCAATAAATTCAGAAGGACACATACTTAGGAAATGATTAGTCTAGGATTCAGACACAAGTGACCAAGCTATTGAAAATAGTTTCTTTACTAGCACTCTGGAAATAAATTATCAAGCTTTCAACACCATATCAAATACCTACTTATATCTGAGCCTATGCAATTGATTTTTTTCTTTACTACTGTTTCTCTTTTATTACTATTATTTTTTTACTATACTTTTACTGTCCCTACTTTCACTTGTATTGAAAGCCACTTGTATTGTCAGATCCCAATATATATCTCATTTTTAAAGATTATCTGTCCCTTAATCCCTAGCTTTCTGTGTTCTGCAGCAGACGTTTTCTGTCTTCCTGCAAATGTTCTTACAATCACGCAAATATAGTCAGCAATAATACTGCTTGCATCTCCAAAATCTTTTGAGTTTACCTATCATTATCACATCAGCACAATTTATTTCCTACCTTTAAGAGTAAAACACAAAACCATCAATAATTTGTGCTTTGTCAACTTCTCTACTGACAATCTTTATGAATGCTATTTACTCAGATTTTAACCTATGTTCTCCAAGAAAACTGCTATTTTCAGAGTTTCTTATAATGTCATGAAAGTTAGGTTCATTGGTCAGTTTTCATTTCTTTTCTTACTGGATCAATTTTTCAGCAACATTCAACATGCATGATCACTTCCATAATCCAACACTTCTCTCACTAGATTTCCAAGTCAGTGTATTCCCCACATTACCTCTTAAATTACTTTTTGACATTAAGGTTTGATGAGTCATCATTGTTTCCCAAATTTTTGAGGCTCAATTTTTAAACATTCTATGTCTGAAATTTGTTCACTTAGCAATGTACATACTGTTAATCTTATATGTCACAAATACATTGTCAAATTCAATCCTTTAATTAATTAAGTTTACTGGTATATTTTAGGTATCTATAATAATCACATTTATGATAGGGAATTTGGGCCTATACATGATGAAACTTGAATCTTTGTTATTCCGATTCCTATACCCATGCTTCAACCCATGTTTCCCTGTTATGATTGATACATTGTGTCAACTTGAGAAATTTAGAAGTTTAACTAAAAGACTCAGCAGGGAGCCAGAATCCTTACTTCGTAAACATCCTGAGCCTGTGCAAGAGGAGGGCACAGTGATGGTGTGAGCGCTACACCCATCCTGGAGGAGGAGTGGCCTGTGTACAATACAAGGGAGGAAAAGAGGCATGCTTTTCCCCCTTTTTGCTCTTGTTGCTTTGCTGTTTGGAAGTGTTGCCCCTGTGCCATGCCACTCTGCCTTGGGAACAGCTGATTATAGACTGAAACCTCCACAAACTGTGAGCTAAGTAAACCTTTTCTTCCTTAATTTTGGGTGTCAGGTATTTTGTCTCAGTCACAAGACAAAATTATCTAAGAAACCCTTCTTATTCACAAAAGTTTTGCTTTAATTTTTTCCTTCTTTGGTCATTTTTTTCTCTCTTCTCATCCTTCCTTTCCCCCTCCCACCTCCTAGTTCCCTTTCCCATTTAAACATTTTCTTTCCATTACACAATATCTATTATACATTTTGGTCCTTAGTTACACTTTTGGCTTCTCACACCAGGGAAGCTATGTGGTATGCAAATGTATATGTCTGATCTACTTAAGAGTATGGTCTCAATGTGCATCCATTTAGCCAGAAATATCACAAGCTTACCTTTCATTATGGGACATTAGTACTCCATGGTGTGTATATATATATATATATAATCTTCTTTATTCATTTATCAGTTGATGGGCATTTGGACTTTTTCTAAGATTTAGTTATTACAGACTGTCACTGTAAGCATGGGTATGCATGCATATATTGCTGTAGTATGATGCTTTTAATACTTTTGGCAAGATATGAAGAAGAGGAATTGCTGGATTAGATGGAATCTGTAGTCTTAGCTTTTCGAGGAATCTCCACATTCATTTCCACAGTGGTCACAGCAGTCTACACTCCCACCAGGGATGGAGAAAGGTTCCTTTTCCCCCACAGTTTGATCAGCATTTGTTTTTGGTTTTCTTGAAAATATCTGTTCTTTCTGGGGTAAAGTAGAATCTCATTACTGTTTTAATTTGCATTTTTCATATGACCAGTGATGAACATCTTTTAATACATTGCTTTGCCATTTCTATTTCTCATCTAAGAAGTGTTTATTTATTTCATGTGCCTATTTTTGGATTGGTTCATTAAATTTGAGGAGCTTTTTTTTAGTGCTTTATAGATTCTTGATAGTATCCTTTGTCTGAGAGAAAGCTGGCAAATAGTTCTTCCTACACTGTGGGCTGTCTCTTGACTCTATTGTTGGTTTCTTTTGCTGTGTAAAATCTTTTTAATTAGATTATGTCCCAGTTGTAGATTCTTTGTGATAGTTTCTGTGAGATTAGGATTTTGTTCATAAAAATCTTTGTCTATATAAATGTCTTTAAGGGTTCTACCTTTTCTGGCTTCTTTCTTAATATTTAGATCTTTGATCTATTTTGATTTTAGTTTACTGCATGGTAGAAAACTAGTTTTTTCAGCATGATTTAGTAAAGACTAAAAAAACTTCCTTCCAATGGAGGTATTTGACTTCTTTATCAATGGTGAGGTGCCTAAGTATGTCTGGAGTTGTTTCTGGACCTTCTAATCTGTTCCCTGATCTTCAAGTCTCATCTTTTTATTTATTTATTTATTTACTTACTTATTTATTTTATCACGGTACTTTGTAATATAATTTCAAGTCAGCGAATGCGAGGTCCTCTGCCTTGCCTTTGTTGTCCAGAATTGCTTTTGCTATTCTAGGTCTCTATTCATTCTATATGTATTTTAGGATTGTTTTCACTTTTTTTTTCTTTTTTTGTACCAGGGATTGAGCTCATGACCTCACACTTGCCAGGAAGGCACTTATGCCACTGAGCTAAATCCCCAGCTCCTGTTTTCACTAATTCTGTGAGATATGCTATTGGTATTTTGATCAGGATTGCATTAAATCTGTATGAGATTTTTGGAAGCATGGCAATTTTCACCATACTGATTTTTGCTATGAACATGGGATATCTTATGATTTTCTGATATGCTCTTCAATCTCTTTTTTTTTTTCAGAGTTCTGTAGTTTTCAGTATAGAGGCCTTTTACATCTTTTGTTAGATTGACTCATAGGCATTTCATTTTCTGGATGCTACTGTGGAAGATGTTGTTTCCCTAATTTTGCTCTCAGAGCATTTGTTATTTGTGAACAAGAAGGCTATTGATTTTTGACTATTGACTTTCTATCCAGCTGCGGAGTTGAATTTGGTTATTAAATCTAAAAGTCTTTTGGTGGAGTTTTTGGAGTGTTCTAGTAGAATATCTTGTCATGTGCAAATAGTGATATTTTAACTTCTTCCTTTCTTGCCCTTGTTTCTTTTATTTCTTTCTGTTGTCTGATTCCTCTGGCTAATATTTCTAGAACTATGCTGAATAAGAGTGGTGACAGTGGATGCCTTCATCTTGCTTCCGATATTAGAGTGAAAATTTTCAGTTTTAATCTATTTAGTATGATGTTGACTGTTTGTTTTTCATAGATGACCTTTATCATTAATAGGTGTTGTACTTTACCAAACATTGTTTCTTCATTTATTAAGGTGATCATATGGTTTTTATTATTGGCTAATAATATGGTGTATTACAGTTATTGATTTGCGTATGTTGAACCTTCCTTACATCACTAGGATGAATCCTACTTAATCATAGTATGTAATCTTCTTTATGATTTGCTGCATTCTGTTTACCAGTGTCTTATTAAGGCTTTTTGTATCTATGTTTATTAGGGGAATTGACTGGTAATTCTCTTCTTTGGTTGTATTCTTCACTGATTTTGGTATCAGTATAACGCTTGCTTCCAGGAATGAATTTGGGAGTGTTGCTTCCTTTCTCATTTCATTAAAGAGTTTGAGAAGTAGTGGCATCAGGTCACCTCTAAATTTTTTACAGAATTCATCAGTGAATCCATCAGGGCCTTGGATTTTCTTTGTTGATAGGTTTTTAATGGCATCTTCAATTTCATTGACTAATATTGGTTTATTTAAAATATTTATGTCTTCTTGATTCAGCTTTGATAATACACATGTTTTTAGGAATTTGTCCATGTCTTCTGTATTTTTTGTCCTATTAGAATATAGGTACTCAAAGTAGGCATTGGTGATCTTACAGATTTTGGCAGAATCTATTGTGATTTCGCCCTTTTCATTCCTATATACATCGATTTGAGGTTTTCATTCTTTTTTTTATAAGGTTGACTAAGGGTATGTGAATTTTATTTAATCTTTTAAAGAACTAACTCCTCAATTCATTGATTCTTTGTATTGTTTTCTTATTTTCCAATACATTACTTTCTACTCTGATCTTTTTAACTTCCTCCTTCATACAAGTTTTGGGACTGACTTGCTCTTCTTTTCTAGATGCTTGAGTTTCAATATTAGATTGCTTATTTGAGTGTGTTCTACTTTACTGATGGGGGTATTCACTCCTATAAATTTCCCTCATCAGAACTGCTTTTATCATGTGCCATAAATTCTGGTTTGTTGTAGCAGCATTATTTTTTAATTGTAGAAATTCTTAAAGTTTTTGTTTAATTTTATCTGTGACCCATTGGTTGTTCAGGAGGGTGTTATTTAATTTTTGTATGTTAATGTAGATTTTGTGGTTTATTTTGCCATTGATTTCCAATCTCGCCACACTATCATCTGCTAATATGCATGAGAAAATTTCAATTCTTTTGTATTTACTTAAGCATGTTCTATGGCTTGTATGTGATGTATTTTGGAGCACTTTCCATGAGCAGCTGAAAAGAATGTGTATTTTACTGTTGTGCAGTGAAATACTCTGTAGACATCCACCAAGTCCATTTGCTACAAAGTTTGTTTCAGTTCTAATATTTCATTGTTGATTTTTTTGTCTAGTTGATCTATTTGTGACAAGGATGTATTGAAGGTCCCTATTACAATTGTGTTAGTGATTATTTGATTTTTCATGTTTGTTAATATTTGTTTTTATAGCTGCGTGCACTGGTGTTTGGTGCATATGTATTTATGATTCTTACCTCTTCCTCTTGGATCTTTCCCTTTGCACGGATGTAGTGGCCTTCTTTGTCTCTCTTGATCAGTCTTGGTTTCAAGTTCATTTTGTCTGAAAATAGAGTAGCTACCCCTACTGTTTTCCAAATTTCTGTCACGTAGCATTTTGTTTTCCATCCTTTGACTTTAAGTCTATATATTTCTTTTGGATGTAAACCTGTTTCCTGCATGCAGCATGTTGTTGCATCTTGCTTCTTGATAAATTTTGTCAGTATGTTTCTTTTTATTGGTGAATTGAGGCCATTAACATTGATGGTTATAACTGATACATATTACTTATCTTTGTCATTTTTTCCCCCTTTGCTGGCTCACCTACTTTTTCATCTGTTTAATTGCTTTCCTTGCTTGGTGAATTCATTCTGTTGGGGTTGATGGAGTTGCAATCCTTGTTATCTCTTTCTAGAATATACCTCAGATCATTTTTGAATTACTGGTTTGGTGCTCATGGATTTTCTCAAGTTGTTTCTTTTTCTTTTTCTTTTTTTCTTTTTTTATTCAACTGTCTTATTTCTTCATTAATTTTG
>RJWT010024615.1:0-16407 GCA_004365215.1 Cuniculus paca | reverse complement strand
GATGTAGCCCCATGCTAAAACCCTGGGTGCAATCTCCAATACGGCAAAAACAAAACACAAAACAAAATGAAACCGCAGCTTTATTGAGGTCTAACTGGCATCCAATAAACTGCATATATTTAAATTACATAATCGGGTGAGTTTTGACATTTGTGTGCATCCTTGAAACTACTACCACAATCCAGATGAAGGACCTATCTACGTGTCCTTGCTATAGCTGCTCTAACAAGATATCACAGGCTGGATTATTTAAACAATAAAATATATTTTCTGACAGTTTTGGAGGTTGGAAATCCAAGAGTAAGTTGTTGGGAGGTCTGGTGCCTTCTGGGGTTGCTTCTGTCCTTGGCTCGCAAATGGCATCTTCACCTTTATGTCCTCACATCGTCTTCCCTCTGTGCATGTCTGAGTCCTAATCTCTTCTTATGAGGACATTGGTCTTATTGGATTATAGCCCTCCATCATGACTTCATTAACTTTAATTATCTCTTTAAAGGCCATTCCTCCAAATACAGTCATATGCTGGAGTAATAGGGGTTAGGACTTCAACATAAGCCTTTTGCCGGGACACGATTCAGCCCGTAACAACCTATCACCTCCGAAAGCTTCCTGGTGACTGTAATCCCTCCTTTCCTTCATACCTATTCCTCAGCAACCACTGACCTATTTGTTTTCTGTCACAATAGATCAGTTTGCATCCCCCTCTCTAGAATTTTATATAACTGGAATTATATGTCATGTTTTTTAACTCTCAGGTAATTGATATAATATCCCTAGAACAGTGCTCAGTACATAGTAGGTACTGCTTACCTTATGTTAATTTCTTTCTTTGCTTTCTCCTTTCTATGATTTCCTTTGGCGTAGATGACATAGACTGTAATTTTTAGAACATTTTTAACTAAATAGTAAACAGGACACAAAGGACATAATCATAGAGAAGCTGAAATAGGGACATTATTGATTAAATTCTTTAATGTTAAAAAAAATTAGGCTTCTCAAAGAGCCTTTCAATCAAGCATATTGTGTGTCTCCAAAAACCTCAGCAGGGTGAGTACAGCGCCTGCTGCTTCATTACACACCACAGATCTGCGTATGCTGCTTTGTTCCTAGGATAATGTTGAACAAGGAGCTCAGGAAATCCCCAGCTGTGTGTTGCACACCCTCAGTGGGCCCCACAGTTCTTTTTTCCTTGCTTGCCTTGGGGTATGGCATCTGAGCTCTCTAACTTTCTTAGGGTCCCAGTGTTCAACGAAAGGCCTCTACGTGGTTGACCTAAAATATATGGGTCAAGGAATGAATGAAGGATGGTCTTGGAGCCAAATGAATGAAAACCTTTGCCTTTGAGCACAGGGACTGAGAAGGTTAGCTAAATGTTGGCGTGCTCTGTGCGAAGTGGAAATGCAGGTCCACTAAGCCAGCCTGAATTGTAAACAACAGGTGTTTTTCAAACCACATTTCCTCCAGAATTTCTCCAGGGTGTAATTCTCTGCTTGGCCCTCAGTTTTAAGCTCCTTTATCCTTCGCTTTTTTGTTTTGGTTCCACACCCAGTTCCAAACCTCAGTCAATGACTTGATGCTTGGCTTGATTTCACCCATATTTTCTCCAGGTTATACATTCTAGCCTCTGTGTTGGCTGCATAAATCACTTCTACCAGGGCTTCCCTCATCCCTTGCCTTTCCCCAAGGACACAGGATTGAGGGTCAGGTCTTCTCTTGCTAGTGGAACTAGTTGATCTCGACTTACGTCCTTATTCTAGCATTTATTATTTACATCACTTTGACTTGTTACTTTGTTTTCTTGTGTGTGACTGTTAATTGTGGTATGTCAAATTGACTGGATAAGAAATGCCTTAGGGATTTGTAAAGCACACTTTTGGGTGTGTCTGCATGGGTCATGGATGTGTGCCCTTGAACTCTATATTTGGTCACTAACCCCTTCCTCTCTGATACTGTTACCCTACTCTGCCTCCTGGCTGTTGTGAAATAGGCAGCTTTGCTCTGCCATACCCTTCTGCCTTGATCTTCCACCATGATGTTCCTATTTTGGAGTCAACTGACCATAGACTCCATCTCTCATTTAAGTTATGGGTGTCAGATAATTTGTCCCAGCAATGGAAAAACTGACTAACATATTGTGCTTCAGTGAAAGGAAACATTATGTGTTTTACATAGCCAACCAGGGCTGACATGGCTATATGGTGACTATGTGCATGACTTCCAGTTCCTCAATACCTGTGCTTAAATTCTAGTTTTGCTATTTCTTTTATCAGTGACTTTAGACACACTAGTATCCTTTTCAGCTTTCTTATATGAAAAGTGAGGAAAATAACACTACTTCAAAGGACTGTGTTGTGGTTTGGATCTGGAATGTTCCTTTGAAGGTGTATATACTTAGAGGTAGGGCTGTGGAATGTGATTGGATTATGGGGGCACTAAGCTGACTTGCCGTTAGGAAGTAGGGCTTGGTTGGAAGAAGATCACTAGGAGTATGCTCTGCAAAAATACATTTTTCTCCTTGGTTCCTCTCTTCTCTCTCTGTTTCCTGGCTTCCATGATGTGAGCAGCTTTCCTCTGCCAGATCCTTTCACCATGCCCTTCTTGCATTGGAGCCAGCTGACCAGGGACTGAAAACATTACCCACAATAACTTCCTTTAAGTAGGTCTCAGTTGTTTTGTTCCAGTGACAGGAAAGTGGCTAAGACAGATCGTTTTCAGGATTATATCCTGGAATAAATTAAGTTCTATATAAATATTACCTGCTACTTTTACCCCATACACATTTGGATTATGTCAATTTCTTCTATCTCCATTGATAAGCTATGAGCTCCCTGTAATTAGATCATAAGAGTGGAACCCTCAATGTGGGATTAGAGTCCTTATAAAAAGATACAGGATAGCTTGCTTTGGCTCTCTGCTTTCTCTGCCGTGTGAGGATACAGTGAAGAGTTGACAGCCTGAAATTTGGAAGAGGGCCTTCACCAGAACTCAACCATGCTGGCACATTCATCTTGGATTTCTAGCTTCCAGAATTGTGAGAAATACATTTCTGTTGTTTATAAGCTACCCAGTCCACAGTACTTTGTTATATCAGCTCAAACGAATGACGACAGACTTTTTCTAGAGATGTTGTCAAGTACTTGGGCATGGAGGACTAACCGAAAGAGCTTTGCCACTCAGGTGAGAGGAGAGAAATCGTTGCTAAAAAATGGTGGAAGAGACATCCTGTTGAAGATGGCTGTTTACGGGAAAGCTGCAATTACTAACAATGGCCATGAGTGGGCACTGTGGAGAGCACCACTAATTAGCCTGAGTCCACTTTGATTTGTGGATGGAAGCAAGATCCACGACTGGGCTTCCAGGGGTGATAAGGAGAGGAGATCCCAAGCTGGCCTGAGTTGGCAGAAAGTGGGCTGCTCAAGGGAAGAAGAGCAGTCAGTTGGTCCTGTGTTGCCTGCTCAGGGGTTGGTCTCAGGACTGGATTGGTCATTGTACTGGATGCTGGGGGGCCAGCCTGCTTGGGGATTTTATGACTCCTGGCTTTCCTCTGTTCACCCTCACCATCTCTGGGTTCAGGCAGTCCATCCACTGAGGACATCCCTCAGTTGGGAAAGGAGGAGTAATTTATTCTGGGGATATGTGTTTACAAGGCCTGGAAACAAAGGCGTGCCTTCCTTTCCTGGCGTATGCACTAAGATAGGAGGCTCTTCTCTTTGGTCCTTCATAATAACTTGGCCAGGGTCTCCAGCAACCCACTGATTACCCAGACAGGGTTTGGTAGCACCCTGAAGCCAGCACAACAGGATGGTTTACTTTGTAATTTCATCACATAACAGGGCAGGAAACACATTGCGACAAAGTTCACTCTTCATTTGGCTACCAGTATAATGTGTCTGTAAATGAATTAGAAGCTGATCTGACACATACTTTAAATGAAAAGGTCAAAGGTGTCACAACTCAAAAATTCCCTCTGTATCGTCAGACCTGCTAGCCTGCCACAGGCTCTCTCAAGGAGAGAGGGCAAAGACATTAAAACTCATGGGCTACTTGGGTGGCAGATGCCTTCTAAGCTTTTCTCTGTGTAACAGGCATTCTTATTATCATTTGCATCTTGTAGATGAAGAACTTGAGGATCAGAGAGTATATTGCTATACAACTACCCCACAATTTAGTGGCTTAAAATAATGGGGATTTCTTATCTACTGTAGTTTCTGAGCAGCAGTCTTGGGTGGCTTAGCTGGGTAGTTCTGATTTTGGTCTCGCATGAGGTTGCAGTAGGATGTTGGCTTGGGCTGTGGTTGTTTGAAGGCCTGATGCATGATTTGTTTTTAAGATAGTGCCTCACATGGCTGTTGGCAGCAGACTTCAGTTTCTCCTGCAGAACTGACGAGGCCTCTATAGGGGTTCTGAGTGTCAGTTTATTAACATAGGTGGCGTCCCAAGTCCTAAGCATCCAAGGGAAGACAAGGAAGAGCCACTTGTCTTTTTATGAACTGGACTCAGAAGCCACCTGCCATCACATCTTCTATATTCTGTTGGTCACACAGGTTCATTATGATACCATGTGGGAGGAAATCTCACCAGAACATGAATAATGGCAGGCATAGATCACTAGGGGCCATTCTAGAATCTGGCTACTATGAGAGAGTTTAAGTTACTTGACCATCAGGGGAGAACTGAAATTTACCAAGTCATCCACAATTCCTTTGTAGTATGCGCAGAGACCGTGGATTGATAGTCAGATAACAAAACTCCAATGATTTATTATATTCCAGGATATGAGGAAATAGTTTTATTCACTGCTGGTGAAAGAAAAAACTTTAAATTTTTCTTTATTATGACTTGACTCTCCTGTTAAGACTTCATTCTACAGAAATATAGTCACATATATAGATAGAACAAATACGTAACTTTTTAAAAAACCAGAAGTATTATTTATAGTAGGGAAAATTGGAGACAAATCTTGGGCTATTAAAGAAATTAGTGAAGCTGGGCGTGGTGGTACATGCCTGTTAATCTCAGCACTTGGGAGGCTGAGACAGGAGGATACTTGTGAGTTCGAGACCCACCTGAGCTACAAAGGGATCTCAAGTCCAGCCTGAATTGCACAGTGAGACCCTGTCTCAAAAAGACAAAAAAGATTAGTGACTGTCACTGTAATGTAATATTATACAGTCATGCAAAAGAAAAGCAGATCCATATGGAAAACTAAAACATGTTGTTGAGTACAGCACGTTATGAACTATTTATATGTGTAGTTGTGAATGTATAGTTGTATATGCACGTAAGACCTATAAAATATACATCTGCTTTTTGGTTTTATACACATGTAAAAAAATTGAACTATTAATAGTAGTTGACTATAGAAAGAAGGACTTTGGGAGGTATATTTCTACTTTACACCATTTTGTATTTTTCATATTGTTTCCAGAGGTTTTTTCATAACTAAATAGCTCAATAAGGTTAATATTGATGTAATAGTGGTAGCTAATCTAGAGGCATTATTATTTTTTTGGTACTGGAAATCGAGCTCAAGACCTTGCATTTGCCAGGTAGACACTGTGCCTCTGAGCTATATCCTCAGCCCCTGGAGCCAGTGAGTGTTTCCAGTTCTTTATTTTCTGATCCAGAGCCCAGTCTAGTCCTCTGCACTACATGTAGTTGTCATGTCACCTTAGTCTTTTTTAATCTATGAGACTCTCAGCTTTTTTTGTCTTTTACATCCTTGACACTTTTGAAAAGTACAGGTCAGACATTTTGTAGAATGACTCCAATTTGGGTTTGTTGGATGTTTTCCTATGATTACAGTAAGATTATACAGTTTTTGGATGAGAATATCCTGCAAGCAATGTCACACTCTTCTCTGGCATCTTCTCACTGATGTCGATCTGTCCTAGATAGCTTGTGATGTTGACATCAATCTCTTGGCAGATGTGCTGTTTGCCACGTTTCTTTATGGTGAAGTTGTTTTCTGATTCATACTGATAAATACCTTGTTTCCAAAAATTATGTCGTCTTGTTTGCTTAATGGTTATTTTCTATTTCTGTTTTTCCTTGCACATTTGTTAGTTGCTATTCTTCTGTAAGGATGAGCTGTGTCTTCCTACCAATTTACTTATTCAGTGATTTATTTATACTTATATCACTAGGAAAAATAAGCGTATTTTAAAAAAAAATCTCTGTTTTGGGGGGACTTGGGAGTGCAGGATTTCATTATGTAGCCCAGGCTGGTCTTGAACTTTCTTTTTCTAATTAAAACATGTTTTTATTAGTACAGGTTTGCAGTACGTAATGTTTACATTCTTTGTGTGGAGTTGATACATGCACATAACACATCTTGATTACTTTTTTTTCATCCGTATTTCCTCCATCTCTTGCTCTCTTTCCCATTTGAGAAAGATCTATCTCCCCATTTGGACATGGTGGCTCATGCCTGTAATCCCAGCACTTGGGAGGTGGAGGCAGTAGGACTACTATGAGTTCGAGGTCAGCCTGGGCTACGTAATGAGACCCTGTCACAAAACAAAACAAAACAAAACAAAACAAAACAAAACAAAACAAAACAAATCTCCCTACTTCCTACTATCTTTTGTTTGTTTTTTATTCATATTTTGGGTTTTTCATATAAGAGTCACCATGTGCTATATAAGCTTGTGTGTATGATTTATTTCACTTAATATTATGGTATCAAAATACATCCATTTTCCCACAAATGACTCAAGTTTATTGTTCTGCATGGTACAGAAGTACTCCATTGTATGTAAATTCCACATTTTCTTCATGTGTTCATCTGTAGGCACCCCAAAATAAAAGACCTAATCAAACAATGGGTTAATGAAATTAATAGATACTTCATAAAAGAAGTACAAATGGCCAATAAATACACAAAATCTCTGGACTTTAGAGAAACGCAGATTAAAACAATACTGAGATTTCATCTTACCCCAGAAAAAATGATTTGGAGCATTCAATCCTCTCGCCTCAGTCTCTTGAGTGCTGTGATTCCAGACACATGTGCCACAATAGCTAGCTGAAAACATCTACTCTTTACAAGATTAATACAAGTTTAAAATTCTGAATTTTGAGTTCCTGTTTTTCAGAAAGAGTGAGCCAATCATACTTGGTTGTCTTATACAGGACAGAGGGTCTGAGGTTTTAAGGGATCTGAGCATGGTTGGGGGGACCAGAAGAGACCTTGAGGTACCCTGCAGCATAGAGATTCTTAATTTCATTTTACAGATGATGAAATGGCTCAGAGAAGTGAATTTGGCAAATCATGCCGTAACTGGGGTTAGAGTCCATGTCTGTCTGATTCAACACTCCTGTGCATTCTGTCATCCTCCTTCAAACATCAGGAGGGAGTGAGGCTTAAGGCCTTCTTTCAAGTCTGAATCTCTGTGCCTATGAAGTATCCCAGCTGTGTTGAGCTGTAATGGCATCTTCCCGTGCACAGGCCAGAGACTCACTGCCCTGGGGCAGACTCAGTTGCTTTTTTATAGACCCAGCTTGTTTGAACCTTGGAGATAAGGTTTTCTTTTAAAGAGCCTTTCCTTTCTTCCCTACCTGAGCATCTGACTGCAGTTTTCTTCTGCATGTAATTTAATTCCCTCTTCAGCACAAATAAATGAGAAATGAGTTGTACGTGTGTGTGTGAACATAGATATGTGTGCATGTGCATGTTGTGTTGAATGGGCAAGGGAATGAAAAGGAATCAGATACAACCCTACCATTGCAGGGTGGGGGTGGGGCTGCATGTGTCCATTCAAACCCCATTTACACAGAAATCAGCTCTTACCAAGAACCTTGAAAGTTCATATTCTATGAATTGTCTGGAAGGGAACTCAGGCCTAGTTTTAATCGGAACATATCATAGGAAGAACTTTATTTGATCCCTTGGACTACATCATACTCCTTGTCCCATCACACCTGTGTTCTCTTTCCTGGCACTTTCCACGGGACACTAGTAGTTCAGCAATTATTTTACTTATGCTACCTCTTGCACCAGTCTATAAGGGCCATGGTAGACAGCCATCATATTTCTTTTCTTCATTGTTATACACCCAGTACCTCTACAGGGCTTGGGACATAAGGAGCACTCAATAAACATTTGTTAAATAAATGAACAAAAACATTTAGTTAAAAATTAATATTTCCTTTTATGAGCAAGAAGGGTGTGCCTCAATGGGTAGAAGATGGAAGGCTTGTGAAGTGTAGGTTTTCTGTCGAACTTGTGCATTGCACACCAGTTAGTTTGGCCAATGTGCATTTTTTCTGGAAAACTCTGAGTCTTCTGAAAACAAAGGTTACATGTCACTGCCTCCATGCTAAATTTGGTGCTTGGTTTTAAGTTTTTGATCTCTATAAAGGTTAAGCAGTGGATTGGATTGTTAAATAGTCCAGCAGATATCCTTATTAAGATACCAAAGTTGTGAATTCTTAGGCATTGTGGGCTGTTCACGCCCAGACGGGTAAGGGAACCGACAGTCCTGTGGTGTTCTTCAAAGAACCACAAGGTGGTGCTGCTGCTGCTTTCCAGGCCTAACCATCTGCTGCCGCTAAAATAATTAGTACCTTGAAAAGTTCTTTGCAAGGTAGAAGTGATTGCCTAATGGAAATCCTTGTTGACTAGTTTTGAATTTTGCCCACTGATGAAAACTCCCTCACAGTGAAGCTTTTGGAGGAGGCTCTGTGAAAACGTTGCTTTCTTGGCTGTATTGTCAAAAGGCTGAGTCTACCCTAAGGGAAAGGAGAACAGCTGGACCTGAAAGTGCTGCTCCTTTCCCAGGACCCCAGCACAGTGAGCCCTTTAGCACAGTTCCCACTGGTCGTTCTCTCCAGTGCACACCTGTCTCCAGTGGGATTTTCCATCCTCACCCCTTACATCTTCTCCCAAGGATCCAGTTTGTCCGTTACATGTGGTACCATTGGGCTGGGTTCCACTTAGTGGGATACTGTACTCTAGCTGCTTAACAGTTGACATTTAGTAGTGATGGCTCATTCATTCATCCATTCATTCTGCACTGAGCACTTGCTACGCTCCAGGTACTGTGCTAGGAATTAGAAATACAACATCAAATAAGACAGCCAGAGATTTGGACTTGAGTTTCCTTCTGGCCCCTTTTGTTCTCTTCTCCAGCTTGATTCAGGCCAGCTGTTTTCCAAGGTGGGACTCTTTTTCCTAATTTCCATTTTTTGGGGTTTTGCTGTGCCTGTTTCATTATTCAAATTGTAGCATTAATTCTGCGTCTGAGTGAATCCCCAGGGCTCATCCTGTCCACAGCTATCTCATTTGATAGACAAAGAAACTGACTTGAGTTAGGATGACTAACCAACTTTGTTTGCTTGGAACTGAGGATGGAGCTATTCTTAGGATGCAGACATTTAGGTTTTAAAACAAGGGCTGGTGGGTTTCTGGGATGTGGGACTTTTAGTGCTAAAACCTAAAAAGTTCTCGGCAAATTAGAATGAGCTGGCTGCCAGGGGTCAGTCTCCCATGATACCCCTGTTAGGTCTTGTCCTCCTTTTTCTCCTACTACTCATTGTTTCTGAGTTATTAAACTATGAGGAATTAGTGATAAGTCCCGCTCTCCTGTGCTTGCTGGTCACCTTCAGAACTGACTGGTGGGATTCCTGGTACAGGGAACATGTTTTGAAATGAGTATTCACTTTGCACAAGTCACTTAACCTCTCAGTCTCAGATTCTTTTATTGTAAAATAATTATAATTATGCCTTTATCATAGATTTGTTGAGAGGCTTAGATGAGATCATGCACATACAGTGTCAAGTATGAGTCTATCCAGGTGTCAGTGAAACATTAAGCGATGAAAGCAGATGGAAGAATGATATGTGGGGAAAAAAATCTCAGCTGTAGACTAGATGCAGAGTGAAGGGCAGGTAAGCATGAGGTGGAAAGGTTGGGGCTGGGGCTAGCAAGAGGCAAGACTGGAAAGGTAGGGAAAGGCCAGGGCTCAGGAAGCCTTGTAAACTTTCTTAAAATACTCAGATTTTACCTTGATTTTGATAGGGAGTCACTGAGGAATTTTAAGCAGAGGACGACCCTATTAGTCCCTGCTCTCTGTCCTCAGCTGATGTGTGGATTTAATGTATCCATCACAAGGCGGCTACTCAAAAATATTCCCACTTTCCTTATGATTGTTGAATTTCTTGCCCTTTATAGCCTTCCAAGTCCCTTTACCTAACTTATTCAGTAAATCTTTATAAACATATTATCAATTAAGGCTGGGGGCTGAAATCCCTCACAGGGGTACTAGGGTGCCAAGACCTAGATAACTCAAAACTGGTCTGCAAGGTTCTTGCTGAATTCTGATCCCTTAGAGCCAGCAGAGGCCATGTGGGTGACCCAGACAAAGGGCCAACCTCCTTGACTCCCTGAGCTGCAGTTTCTTTGTGTCAGACAAGCTCAGAGCATGATGTACCTTTTTTGAGCATTGCTCTGAGATGTTAATCCTCTCTGGTTCTGAATCTAACTTTTCCAGGTCTTGGTGCTGATTCCTGCCCTGAGACCTTTTTTGGGGTTAGGCCTGGGACTAAGGTGAGAGGAATGGCAGTGCCAGCCTTGATGAAGGTCATGGACACTCTGGGAATTTTTTCTTTGGCCAGTCACACTGTCACTGACACTGCCTGGTTGGTGACATCAAACTCTGTCTCTTCTCTGTAAGCCGGCAGGTTCTCCCACACACCCTTCACTTGTTGGTCCATTAGGGGAGTCGTAAACATCTGTGGGATTCATGGCACCTCCCCTATTTCTACCCTTGCTCTTGCCTAAATTGTGAACTAGAGAGGTAGTTGGCATCAAAGGTGAGAATAAAGGAGGGACAATGACGTTGCAAATCCCAGTGTTCCTTCCCAGGTCGGCTGCAAGGAACCAAAAGCATTACATTTTATTTTTGTTTTTCATGTCTTGTGAGAGAGGTGCAGCCTGCATAGAGAGACACCCAGCACAGCTACTAGACTGCACCATAGTGTGAGCCAGGTCCTTGGGAGGTGCTTAGGAGGTCACTTTGACAACAGGAATGACTATCAAAGAGAGCAGAAATGTGGCCGTCAGGGTCCTGCCAGGGGGAGGAAGGGGACTGTAGCTGCCTGTGGCTGAAAGAAAGACAAAGAATAAGCACATGGACAGACGTGACGCTTGCTTTCCCCGTAATACCTCCACCTGCTGGCTGTGCCCACTTTCCACCAGGCAGCCTTTGGCCCTTCTGTGGGTTGAAGCCAGGCAGGGCTGCTATGTACATAGCGCTTGTACCACAACTCTGCCCTTTTGCACACAGAGGGTTATGCATCACTGCAAGCGGAAGTCAGTGTGGGCCCCTTTGAGTCCTACTGATGAGGCTAATTAACCTCTGAAAGCCTCACATTTTCTCATCTATGAAGTTTTTTATTTTTCTTTAAGTAACAATATCCTTGGAAGTGTGCTCTGAGAATTAAATGAGAAAAACATGTATAATACATCTAGAATGGGTCTGGTTCACAGCGAGTACCCTGATTTCAGACCTGCTGAGTTTACAACTCCCAGGTTTGTTTGACAACCTTTGTCTTTTCTTCTAGGCCTCAGGGTCTCACTTGTAATCACCTGCAGGACAGAGCCACCCCTCTCCCCTGTCCAATACTGCCAACTCACTGTCTCTAAACTCATAGCTGTTCATGGGTGTGTCAGTGTTAGTAATAAATGGGAGTAGATCACATTTGTGGGTCACTTCTATCTGCCATCATCTGACTGTGTCCCTCAAATTCATGTGCTGGAAACTTAACTACCAAAGGAGCCATGTTGAGAGGTGGGGCCTACTAAAGGATGTTTAGGACCTTAGGCTCCACTTTCATGAGTGGATTAATGGTGCTATGAGTTCACTCTCCTTTGTTCTTTTGCAATGTGGGACAGAATGTTGTCTTCCTTTTGCCCTTCCACCTTGGCTCCATTTGAGGCAGCAGCAAGAAGACCCTCACCAGACCCCAGGTGCTAGAATCTAGATCTCAGACTTCCCAGGCTCTGGAACTGTAGGAGATAAATATTTCTTCTTTATACATTACCCAGCCTCTGGTATTCTATTATAACAGCACAAACAGACTAAGGCAACATCCATCACTCTAAGTCTAGTGAACTTATATTTCATCTTTGTTCCAGCAAAGATCTAATGCAGCTTAAATTAGAGTAATCATGCTGCTTCTCTGCTTAAAATAGTAAAAAACAAATCCCAACTGCTCCCAGATAGAATCAACACGCTTTAGTGTGACACATGGCCTGGCAGTTCTCTGCCTTCCTACCATTATCTCTCGTCACACCTTGCCTTGTACCCCATACTATTTCTTCTTGTATGCCAGGGTAGATTGCTCAGCCCGAGAGTACACAAGGCTATTTTAATAAATTTTAAAAAATATATAAACTGTTAGAGTTTTTGAAAAATAATTAGTTTAGCTCTACTTTCAAATTAGTTAATTTCTCTTATCTTCGGTTACTCTTTCTGTCCCCTCTAGTTAGGATTACTTGGTTGTATTGACTTCCCAGTCCAGATGAGCTCACTTCCTTGTTTTCCTCATCCAGGTGGTCTCAGCCCCATGGTAGCAGTAGGGGGATGGAGGACAGCTGGGTAGTTGCTCTTGCTTGCTTTGATCCTAGAATTTGCCTCCTAGGATGTGGTTTCTTCTATACGGCTCCACTAACTAGTAGAACTAAGTGATATGTATGTGAGTTCTTACCTGTACTGATTGAGTAGAGGTGAGTCAGCAGGGTAAAAATCAGTCTGTATTGCCCCCAAAGTTTTGAAACCTACAAATGTACTTTGACATTTATAAAATCTGAAATTCTTCTTCTTTTGATCTGTTGTTTTAAAAGATTCCATCCAAGTCCCTTCTTATATCTCTCTTGGTGTTCCAATGCCACCTACCCTGAAACCATATTAGGCATGTACTTTTTGTTGTTTCTTCTATCATTACTGTTTAGAAATGGAGTCTAAGACATGGAAATCTCACTTAAAGTCCTAGGCAAACTTGTTTTGTACCTGTGGAATAATCATGAGAGAACTACTGTTATGGTTTGTGTCTTGATGTCCCACCATGCCTCATGCAGTCATGGAGGTGGGCTTCTAGAGTTTGTGACCGATTCATAGTGTGAGTACAACATCCAAGTGGGTGTGGCCTGCATGCAATATAAGGGACAGAAAGAGTCTTCTCTCCACACTCCCTTCCCTTTTTGCTTTTGCTGTTTTTGCTGTCTTTTAGTGCCATGGACTGTTGCCCTCTACCATGTGCCCCTCTGCCTTGGAGCCGGCCGATTATGCACTGAAACCTCCACAAACTGTGAGCTAAATAAACGTTTCCTTCCTTAATTTTGGGCCTCAGATGTTTTGTCTCAGCAATGAGAGAACAGCAACTAACACAACTACAAATCCCATAGTAATATTCATATGACCCAAAGATACATGAGTAAGAATGTTCATTGCAGCAGTGTTTGTAATATACAAAATTGATAACAAATGAAATACCAACTAACAGTAGATTTGTTAAATGCATGTGATTACATCTATACAACTGAATACCACTGAAAGAAGCCTGTGTGTGCTGTTATGGGAATTTACCATTAATGTGCGTAAGATGAAAGAATTAATTTTATGTAAAGTATAAAAGTATGATTCTAATTCAGATAGAGATTACTATATACAAATATAGTCTTAGTAGCCTAGTACAATTTGAAGAACTATTCATCAAACTTTGATTATTATTAAATTAGTTAAGAATTGAACAATGAAATAAGGAATAGAATTACAGAAAACAAGACTGTGACAGCTAGGCATGGTGACACATGCCTATAATTCCAGCATTTGGGAAGCTGAGGCAGGAGGATCACTGTGAGTTAAAGGTCAGCTTGGGGTACATAGTGCATTCAAGGCAAGCCTGAATTACATAGTGAGACCCTGTCTTAAAAAAATAAAAAAGACTTTCTCATTTAAGTTACACAACAATGAATATTTACAAAAATAGTGTGTTACTTTCATAATCAGAAAAAAGTTTTAAAATGTTTGTCTTTTGGGATGCAACCAAAGCTATTGTCAACTAAAATTCATTGCCTTTGATACTAGAATTTCTAAATAGGGTAAAAGTAACCATTAGGTAAATAAGTAAAATATAAGAATAAATGTCACAGTGGTTTAGAAATAAATGAACATAAACAAGGAGTAATCAAAGAAAAATGAAATGTACATGAGCGAATATAGTGATACAGGTTAGTTTGAACTCCAGCTGGAGCCAGCAACATATAAATAGGAAGGAGACGTAGCATCTACCTAGTCATGCTTTTGTGGAAAAATTCGGATTGCACAACACTTAAGAGCAACCAAGTTTTTAAATTTATGGACTGTGTAGTTTAATGCAATATCAGTTTTGATATGTATTTGAAGCAAAAGCTGTTAAGTGATAATTTACCTCATAGTGATTCGGCTTTTTAAAAATTTGTGTCAATTTTGTGTTCTTATTCTTAGGTCTTATTGTATTACATTTAAAAAATGTGTTATGTGCCATTTCTTCTTTTTAAGGTTTTATTCCAAAGTCAAAGTCTGTAAAATGCTTCATGGGCACCTAAAAAGAATGTGCTTTTTATTTTATTGAGGATATGCCGTTTGAATTTTATCTGTTGGATCAATCTTAGCAATTCCATTAATTAAATCTTGTGCAGTCCTGTTTGTTTTTAGTCCCCTTGATCTATCCTGGAATAAGAACCATGAGTCTTGGGCTGGGGATGTAACTCAATGGCACAGGGCCTGCCTGGCAAGCGTGAGGTCCTGAGTTCGATTCTTGGTACAAAAAAAAAAAAAAGAACTGTGAGTTTTTAAAAAAAATTAATTTATCGTATTAGAACAACTTTTTATTATATATTTTGATGACACATGCTATGGGATACTTAAAGATTCAGAGTGTCTATATTTTCTTTCTTTCTTTTTTTTTGGTACCAGGGATTGAACTCATGATCTCATGTTTGCCAGGCAGGCACTGTGCTGAGTGTCTATATTTTCATGGGGAATTAAAGTTTCATTATAATTGGTTCCATTCTTCTACTTTAACATCTCTTCTGTTTGAGTTAAAATTTGATATTACTATAAACATTATTAATTTCTTTTTGTATAATATCTTTAATGTAATTCATGTATTATATAATCCACACATTTAAGTGTGCAATTTTATGGATTTTAGTGTTTTAGAATTGTGCAACCATCACCACAATTTTAGAATATTTTTATCATCCTAAAAGGCAACTCTATAGCTCTTAGCAGTCACTCTCTGTACCAGTCATCTGAGCCCTGGGCAATCACTAATCTACTTTTATCTCTCTAGTTTTACCTATTCTGTTTACTTCATATAAATGGAATCATACAATGTGGTGTGTGGTCTTTTTTGGCAGGCTTCTTTTACTTATTTTCAAGTATTTGATAGATGTTTAGGTTGTTTCCAGTTTTTGGCTATTATGAATAACTCTGCTGTGAGCATTCATGTACAATTATTTTTTCACTTTTCATGTGAACATATTTTTTCACTTTTGTTGAGTATATACCTCAGCACAGAGTTATTAGGTCATATGGCAACTCTGTGTTCAACCTTTCAAAGAACCAATACACTTCTTTCCAAAATAATTACATCATTTCATACCAGCAATGTATGTGAATTTTAATTTCTGCAGTCTCAGCAATACTTGTTATTATCTGTCTTTTTGATTGTAGACCATACAATAGGTGAAGTAGTACCTCATTGTAGTTTTGGCTTGCTCTTCCTTGATAGTTAATGCTGTTGCAGTTTTCAGAATATAAGTTTTGCACTTCATTTGTTAATTTTACCCAATTATTTTATTCTTTTGGTGCTACTATAAATGGAATTATTTACTTAGTTTTACTTTTAGAGTACTTATTGGCAGTGTATAAATACACAGTTAATATTGCATATTGATTTTGTATCCTGGGATCTTGCTAAGTTTATTTTTTCTAGTGTTTTTTTTTAAGTGACTTCCTTAGGATTTACTGTATATATCATATTATCTGTAAATAGAGATAGTTTATTTCTTACTTTTCAATTTGGATCCCTCTTCTTCCTTTTTGCCTAGTTGGTCTTGTTACAAAACAATGTTAGGAGGAGGTTAACATCCTTATTTTATTCCTGACGTTAGGGAGAAAGTATTTAGTCTTTCATTAAGTACTTCGGCAGTGGGTTTTTGTGGATATTCTTTATCGATTTAAGTTTTGTTCTACCCCTTGTTTGTGAGGATATTTATTAAGTAGGGTATTCAATTTTCATGTATCTACTGAGATGATTATTTGATTTTTGCCTCTTATTAATATGGAATGTTCTATCAATTGTTTTTTTAGATGCTAAGCCAGCTTTTAATTTCTGGGATAAATCCTCATTTTGTC